>APFE031209043.1:145433-211745 GCA_000404065.3 Pinus taeda
TGCCACAGAGGCGCCACAGAAGGCACAGTGCGGAGACGCCACAGAGGCGCCACAGAAGGCACAGTGCGGAGGTGCCACAGGAGATGCCACAGAGGTGCCACCGAAGGCGCAGTGCGGAGGCGCCATAGAAGGCGCAGCTGCGGAGGTGCGCGACGCCACAGAAGGCGCAGCTGCGGAGGTGCGCGGCGCCACAGAAGGCGCAGCTGCGGAGGTGCGCGGCACCACAGAAAGTGAAGTGCGTAGCGACGCAGGCCAGAGAAAAGGAAATTGCTTTGAAAATTTATGAAAAGTGGTCCTTGAAAGAAAAGAATTAGGGGGTTGTAGCTCCCTTCCAGGAGAGACTGAAAACGAGAGAGAGTTGTAGCTCTCTGCAGGTTGTAGCCTGCGTATTGGTAAAGGACTGCACCAGTACAAGACCATTGTAAAAGGAGTTTCTAATTTGAAAGAAGATAGAGACATATTGCAACAGGTGGTTTTCACCCACATTGGGTTTCCACCTTATATCTGGTGTTCTTTGATGTGAGTGTCTGTTTTTCTTGTTCATGCTCATTTTTTTATGGTACTGATATGCAAAAATAATTCAAAGTATAAATAAGGAAGAATTGTTAAAAGGACTAGATAATACTGATTCACCCCCCCTCTCAGTATTATTTTCAACAGTGTCTTGGTTAGATCAGGTCAATCTACACTTGGAGAAGTTGCTCGAGAAGGCAAACAGGGACAAAACCATATTGAGGAGGATGGCTTGTCATTACATGGCAGGGAACATGAGTGCAAAGGCTCGAATAAGGAGCTTGAAGGCCAAACTGAGCAAAGCAACAAAAGAGGCAAAAGAGGAAAAAGAGCAAGATCGGCTTCGAATCTGGGCTGAAGCTTCCCTCGCACAACATAACACTTCATAGAGGACCTCTAGCCCAAATTTCAAGGAATTTGGGAAAATTTTGGTCACCTGACAAATTTTTGGCACAAACACAAGTTTTTCTCTATACGTGTTGCACCACCGGTGCGACGCGTAGGATTGGGAGCTCCAAATGAGAAATGGTTTGCATTTTTGGATTTAGCATGCAAAATCATGACTACTGGCACTCGGAGCAAGAAATTTGGAGAAGATCTTGGCCACCAAAAGGGCAAACAACAGTAAAAAAAGGCCTCACTGCCCCTATTTTGACACAAAAGAAGCAATCTTGGGAGAATGAATATTTGGAGGGAAAAATGAGCTCCAAATTCAAAAATTCCACTTGGGTTGGAAAGTAGACAGGACATGATTTCCAACAAGCACACTTGGGCACATTTTGGACTCTTGCAAGTGCCTCAAAAATGGCCTCAAAATGGCACGATGCATACAGAATAGGGCGCGACGCATATAGTAAAAACGACCCAGAATGCCTCTGTTTCGCGAAATTTTGCTTCCCGACTTTTTATAAGTGGGCCCACTCATATGCACTTCATTTTTTTGGCACCTAAGGCGATTTTAAGGGTATTTTCACTTTAGATGGTCAGTTATCCAAGTGGCAAAGGAAGGCAAAGGGCCACCCAAGCCATTTGTCATGTTTGTGGCGCTGCACCTGTAGCTGCTGTTTGGCTCTCCACCTTCATTTTGTAATGATTCGAGTAACTCCAAAACCCTTGGGAGTTCTCTCTCTTCATGGAACATTCTATATATTGTATGAAAACTATTTGCAAAGGGTTCATTGGCTTGTAACTTCTGGGAGACTGTGGGAAAGAAACACTGTTTCTGCATTGTATACTTTTTACAGAGGATAAATGAAAGGCAGTGGCTCTGTTTCATGAGTTTCATGTGGTTGTGAGTGTAGCAAATGTGTCTCTTATGTTTCATATGTATCTTGTTATGTTTCATAGCTCATTTCATATTCATTTCCATTGAAATTTTCTAAGTTAGCTAAGGTAGAATTAAATTTTATTGCTCTACCTGTGGGAAAATTTCATGTTCAGTGTTCATTCTTCTGTTGAAAAGGATTCATGTTGTCCATGCCCTTTTCACCCTTTTAATCAATCTCTCCATTCCGCACTATCTTAAAACTAAATTGCTAGGATTTCTGCCTACCTTGCCTCACGAAATAATCCGTGCCTTTGTGTTAAGTTCTCTATTTCATTGAGGTCCGTTGGTCCCATATCATCCCAGAAAACACAGTCATTCATAAAAACCATTTCTTGTATTCATATTCACTTACTATCCTAAGACAAATAGTTCACTGTAAGTCATCTCAGGCCATTTCATTTATATATTCACTGAGTGTGACTCGGAGAAAGCCCTCTCCTGTTCTGGTAGGGCTAGCTACCAGACTGAGCGTAGTTTGTGGTTACCCTGAATTTTTCCTTCTTTCAGCCTAAGGCAGATTTAGGTGCTAACATAGTGGCGACTCCACTGGGGACAAATAGAATCCCGTTTCTTCTTAATAATTCTAAGCTTCTGGATGATAGGTTTAGGATTTGATAGGCTGAGTAAAGTAGGTTGTGTCCATTGATTTTTCTCAATAGCATGTTGGCTTCTCAAAGATACACCAGAGCTAATCCAGATCATGACCCTCCGCTCATCTACAAAAATCCCAATTTGATTTCAAGAAATCATCATCAAGAAAGCTCTATATCGCCCATGCTCAAATCTCATTCATGCCCATACATTTTTGAGTATATTGAAGAGCTAGAGTTTGATGAGCAGTTTGGATTATCGTTGTTTGAAACCAAGTCTAAAAGAGCAGTTGAATCTTCTATCCACAATCCACAGTTTCTTGTAGACTTGGAGATGGAAAGGGCTAACTGGTCTATTGAGAACTACATAATAGCTCAACTTCAAACTCCAATTGCTAGCCCCTTAAAAACTGTGCACACTCCTCCAACACCTCCGAGGACAAATCCACCAAGAGTGATGGCTGCCCATTTCACACCTCTTGTTTTGCCTCAAATTTTAGATGATATGCCTGCTGATTACCAAAGAAAAATCCCATTTTTTGATGGCACTCCTAATGGCAGTACTGCACAACAACATGTGGATAGAATGGTAGACTTCTATGAACTTCATGAGATAGATGCGGAGAACATGGCGATGAGACTTTTTGTACAAACATTTGCAGGTGAAGTAAGGAAATGGTTCAGAGGTTTACCGGTTGCACGTATCGCTACCTTGGCAGACTTACAAAGACAATTCTTAAACCACTAGGAAGTGAAAAAGGATCCTCTTCAAATTCTGTCTGAATATGAGCAAATCAAGAGAAATGCTGGTGAGTCGGTCCAAGATTATTGCATTAGATTCAATACAGTTTATAATGAAATTCCAAATAATCCAAGGCCACCTATGGGACTAGCCATGTTGAAGTTCCCGAATGGTTTTGATGCTGATATGGCTTATCAATTGAGAGAAAGAGAACCAGCTACAACGGAAGACATGCAGAAGATAGCAGTCAGCGTTGAAGCAAATCTGCTGACCAAGAGAGCTAGAGCAAAGGCAGAAAAGAAGATCACTGCAAAAGAAGAATCCTCCTCGGTGGATCAGCTACTTCGGAAGGTAGATCAAATGCTTGAAAGAGTGAAACTTGATAAACCGGAGCCACAAGTTAGAAATCCTAACTTCCGTGGCCAACAACAACCACAGTATAGAATAAGACAGAGAGATCAACGAGCTCAAGAGCCGATTGCACAACAACTAGTACAAACACCTTTGCAGCAAACTTTTGTGCATGGACCAGAACCAGATGAAGACGAGAATGTAATAGGCGAAGAAAATAATCTCTTTACTCCTGACGATTTACCTACTTATCTCACTGAGGAGGAGGAGTATGCAGAGAATTCAGCTACACACAAAGATGGAGATTTCATTCTAGCAAGCGACACCTTCTTGGAGGAGAAATCAGATGAATACCAAAGAGGCTACATGAATGCTTTGTCCACCCAACAGTAGCGATATTCACTTAGAAACAGGGATGTGCCAGTCAGACCCATTCAGAAAAAGAAGGATGTTGAAGCGCTAAAGAATGATTCAGCAGGTACACAAAGGAAAGGAAAGGAGATGGTTGAAACGGAGAGCAGCAAATCAACATCAGTAGAACCAACACATCAGCAAGTTACGTTGAAAGAAAGGGAGAGGAAAGAAATCCCAGTCAAAGAGGTAGAAAGGATTCTCGCTTTCAATTTAGAGAATGAGATTTCCAAGCTAAAAATATCCATCCCTTTGACTGAAATATTGCAGAACAACAGTTGCAAAGGACAAGTATCTAAAATGTTAAATTTGGACCCAATGTCCGACATGGTGAATGTTGAAGATGACCAACCTGAAATGATTTTTGGGCCAGCATCAAATGTTGAGTCTCATGACAACGATGTGCCACCTTTTTACATCAGTTTAAGGTTGCATGATTTTGTGTTACATCACGCCATGTTCGATTCCGGAGCCTTTCACAATCTCATGCCCAAGGCAATCATGGACAAGCTTGGTCTGGACATAACCCGACAATATCATGATCTCTATTCGTTCGATTCCAACAGAGTAATATGTATAGGTCTCATCAAAGACTTGGTTGTGAGTTTGGATCAGCTCCCCATGAAGAATGTTTTGATGGATATTATGGTGGCAGACATTCCTCCAAAGTTTGGCATGCTTATTTCCAGGTCTTGGGTAGCGAAACTAAAAGGGACACTACAGCTAGATTTCTCCTATGCAACGATTCCAGTATTTGGAAAAATGGGGAAATTATATCGGGAACAAAAAGTGAAGTACATGATCACAAGCAAGGAGAAACCAATAAATCATCCTATTAACTATGTACATACAGATTTATAGTATTTTGTTTTATATTCAGATCATTTAAATGATATAGATAGTCAGTTAGTAGAAGCAGATGATATCCCAAAAATAACAGAAAATTTCAGAGAAGTTTTGAAAAAAGAAGAATAGCAGAACACCGTTGGGAAATCAGCTGAAAGCAATGGACAGCAAGCATACAAGGCACAACAAACATATTTCCAGCACTTGCAATAGGAAGAAGAAGTTTTGTGGACCATGGATTTCGATGGAGCGGTGGGAAATGATGGCGCCGGAATTGGAATTTGGGTACACATTCCTTTCTCCGCCCCAAACAAGGTCCCTAGTAACGTACGTGTATGCTCTTACAAGTTGGCTTTTGAATGTTCAAATAATGAAGTTGAGAATGATGCTCTAATTGCTGGCCTAAAGATTCTAAGAAAGCTGAATGCTAAGAGGATTTCAGTATATGGCGACTCCGAATTGGTTATCAAGCAGGTCAGAGGCGAATATCAAGCAAACCATCCTAGGATGTGGGCCTACCATAACGCAGTCCTAGACATTTTGAAATTATTTCCAGAATACACCTTGACATGTGTCCCTCGCATACAAAATAGCATTGTTGTTGCTCTTGCTAAGGCAGCGAGTAGTTTGAAAATCCCAATGAACTCTAGTGACAAATTCGAAATCCATGTCAGGCACCGTCCAACCGTTCCAGACAATCAGAGATATTGGCAAGTGTTCCAAGATGATGACGAGATTGATGATTTTCTGCAAAACAAAGGCAAGATTAAAGATACCTCAATTGATGAAGAAAATGAAGATGGAAAGGGCAATCATACAAATGAAATGCAGATCAATGAAATGGACGTGTTGCAGCTGAAGAATAACGTTATTCCCAAAGGCTTGATACCTCTACAAGAACTCTTCGATCAGGATGATGTAGCCCGCAAGCCGACATTGCAGCCAACAGAGAAGGGTGTGGAAGAGGTCAATATCGAGACAACTCCAAATCCTAAATTGGTAAAATTGTCCAAAGCATTGCCGCCAAAGATCAAGGACAAATATATCAGTTTGATCTCTTCATTTGTAGATGTGGTTGCTTGGGACTATTCCAACTTAAGGACGTATGACACCAATATAATTCAGCACACTATACCCATCAAGCCCAATCAAAAACCATTCAAACAGAAGTTGAGAAGGCTAAATCCAAAGATGCTGCCATTTATTGAAAAGGAGATCAACAGGTTGTACAAATCAGGGATCATTGTGCCAATCAGATTTTCAGATTGGATCTCTAACTTGGTGCCCATAAGGAAGAAGGCAGGTGAGATTCGCTTATGTATTGATTTTAGAAATATCAACAAAGCTTCATTGAAGGACAACTATCCACTGCCCAAAATGGACCATATACTTCAGCGAGTAGTGGGGGCATCTCGCATGTCACTGCTTGATGGTTATTTCAGATATAACCAAGTTTCTGTCCATGATGATGACCGAGGCAAGACAACGTTCACCACTCCATGGGGGACCTTTCATTACTCGAAAATGCCTTTTGGTTTGAAGAATGCGGGTGCCACATTTCAACGTGCTATGGACTTGGCTTTTGCAAACGAGAAGGATGTATTTTTGGTGATGTATTTGGACGATTTGACAGTGTTTTCTAAATCTGATGAAGAGCACATTTACCATCTTAAAATTGTCTTCCTAAAGTGTAGAAAATATGGCTTGTCGCTGAATCCAAAGAAGAGCTTGTTCACCATGGAAGAAGGCAAACTACTCGGGCACATTATCTCAAAGGATGGCATCCGTATTGACCTGGCACGCGTGCAAGAAATTCAGCAAATAGATTTGCCCCAGAATAAAAAGGAGATAAAATCATTCAATGGTAATATGAACTTCCTCCGCCGCTTTGTACCCAATCTCACGGAGCATCTAAGAGAAATGACAAACATGCTTAAGAAGGACAGCGAAGTGAAATGGACGAAAGAGGCAGTAAAATCTTTCAATTTGGTCAAATTGGCTCTTTCCTCAGCACCAGTTCTAGTCAGCCCGGACTATACTCAGGATTTCATATTGTTTTCATTTGCTTTGGAGCATACTATGGCAGCGGTATTATTGCAGAAGAGAGATGATCATGAAAGACCCATTGCATTTTTAGCAGAGCTATAAGAGACACAACTTTAAAGTATAACATCATTGAGAAGTAGGCTCTTGCACTTGTGAAGGCATTGAAAGATTTCCGGGTGTATATTCTACATTCTCACGTTCTGGCCTATGTTCCTAACGCTGCTGTAAAAGATGTTTTAGTGCAGGCCGATCCGGAAGGAAGAAGAGGCAAGTGGATTGCAGCCTTGTCAATGTTCAACATCTCTCGCACTTTTTCGTGTGTTTTGCATGCAGTAATTTCCGTCGCAATAGTTTGACAGACCAAGTCGAGAAGCGTCGCGATATCCAGATGCATGGCAGCCAGTGCAAGTTGGTACAGAGTGGAATGATCACATTCACAAACTCCATATCCCATTGGTCAATATCCTTTTTTGGACGTGGGGGATGATCAATATGATACGTGCAATACTTGATAATCTTTTCTAAAATGTCGATGGATACAAATGATAGAGTAATGGGATTTTCAGTGCCAAATTCCTCTGCCACCCTCATTATTATCACCGACTGAAACGCCACCGCTTTCGGCACATCCAATATTTGGCTATCAGAGCTCTTCAGTTTTAAAAGCTGATGATTCTGTATGTCCGCCTCCTGCTATCTCTCAATTTCCATTTCGATTGAAGAAGACGACGTTGAATTTGATTCGACAACGGACGTCTGTGTATACTATTTTCTCAATCAGCTAATTCGATTCATTTCCATTTCCATTTCTGTTGCAATTGAAGAAGACGATGTTGAATTTGATTTGACAGCGGATATCCGTGTATACTATTTTCTCAATCACCTAATTCGATTCATTTCCATTTCCATTTCCGTTGCGATTGAAGAAGATGATGTTGAATTTGATTCGACAACAGACGTCCGTGTATACTATTTTCTCAATCACCTAATTCACTGATATCTATATCTATATTTATATCTATATAACTGTGTACACTTCGGAGATACAACGGAATTAACTTTAAAAATATGAAAGAGCTCTTGAAACGATATAAGTAATTTCTACCATTTATTTCCAAGCCTTGGAATGCGACATATGCATCGTGGCTAGGTTTTTGTGCACTTGTCATGGGAGTTAACATAGAGAGGGTTACCAGAAAACTATGGTGTTAATTTTGGATTTTTTTTTTGGTTTTTTATCTCTACCCCTATCAATAATGCATAAAATCCATGATATAGGTCCACTTTATGAAGTATTAATCGTCTTAAATCCATGATATGAGTCCACCTTATAGAGTATTTATCGTCTTAATTGAATATGGAGCCATTATTAGCTCTTGGACATCATGGATGGGTCTTGCATCAATGGAGGGAAATAAGAACCTCAACTCTATGAATTAATTCTTAGACTCAAGCACCATGGATGATTTCCATAATCAATACATATGAGATATACAGGATATGATTCAACTCAAATTAGGATATGGTCACCATAAACTAATTAGTTATGAAGCAAGAATAGCTCTCAGCACCTAGTGAAGGCCAGTGAGGAGAACAAGCAGTTTGTACGCTAAATGAAGCTTCTTAGGCTCAAGTACCATGAATAGAGGGAGGTGGGACAAAAAGGGGGAGAATTAATAGAGAAAGAGAGTACCCAAGAGAAAGAAGGAGAGAGGGGTGGAGAGAGGGAGTTGGAGAGGGAGGGAGAGGGAGTTAGAGAGAAAGGCATAGACAAAGAAAGATTGGGAGAGAGAGTCAGTGACAAGGGAGGGATGGAAAGGAGTGAGGGACAAAGGATAGCAGGAGGGAAGAGAGAGGGGAGAGAGAGGGTGATAGGGGTAAGAGAGAGAGGGACAAGGGGAAAAGAGAGAGAGAGAGAGAGAGAGAGAGAGAGAGGTGAGATAAAGAATAAAAGAAGGAGAGCCATAGGGAGATATATATACGGATGGTATGGGAGTGAGAGGGATGAAAAGAGAGATAGAGAGAGGTAGTGATAGGGAGAGAGAGGGCAAAAGAAAGAAACACAGAGAGACATACATATCTTATATAGTACTATATATTATTGAACATTACTAACCATATAGGAAGATGAAATATTTTACAAAAGGTACAATAAATTGGATTTAGAAAGCCACATTCATATTTTGGGTTTTCACTAAAATAAATGTATTGATTTCAGTGTAGATGTTGATTTCTAATCTTGTTTGATTGATTGCACTCGCTACATTGATTTCAATGTAGTTGATTTTCTAATCTTATTTGATTACTTGAACTAGATGCATTGATTTTTAGTGTAGAAGTTGATTTCTAAACGTATTTGATTGCTTCCACTAGATGCATTGATTTGAGTGTAGATTTTTATTTTTAACCCTATTTAATTTCTTGCATTGGATGAATTAATTTTAGTGTAGATGTTGACTTCCAGTCCTATTTGATTGCTTCGACTAGATGCGCTGATTACAATCTAGATGTTTATTTCTGATTTGATGCAACTAAACATATGATGTACATTAATTTCAAAGGAAGAATAATAGTGTGCATTGGTTTTAGTGCAAGCACAAAAATTTATTGATGACCTGCATTGATTTTTGTGTTTTAGTAATTCAACCATAAATAATACTTGAATTTTCATCTTAAATAAAATGTTCACTTACATGAAATGTTTTCTTCTTGAAACTATAAAATATTTATAATTAACTACATTCTTATTATTCCCACATTAAAAATTGTTAATCACATTGCATTCAAACCCGGTAATAGAAAAGAACTACCATTGAAACCTAGTTGCATTTTAACATTCCATAAGTGAGCATGACTGGCTTTGGAGAAAGCTACTACTAACATTAGAGAGAAAGAGAGAGATGTTGTGAAATTTATTACAATAGCCCAAGTAAAATATTTGAGTAGTCTATGATTTTAGCCGCCATTTTCATATGATCGGTCTGAAAAGATGGAAAGACTAATAGGTGTGACAATAAGAACAAAAGAAGAAAATAATTTTGTATTGATCACAATGAATACTATTTGTAATTGAATACACTATTATCATTTACATGTCCTATCATTCAACACTCTTACATTTTCACTTTACTTTCAAAAAAAAAAATTCAACATTTTTCATCATTTAAGTTATTGACAATCTCTATTATCGCAACAAATTGAGGTAACTGAAAAAATTTAAAATTAGAATGACCACATTAATTTTCGACATATTTAACATATTTAAAATGATTAGCATAATTATATGTTTAATATTTTTTTTGTGGCCACACATGACTGAAATCAACCTATATTGACCTTGACCCCATATCTATCGATACTAAGAGGGATAAAATATCTCAAGGTGGAAACCTTTCCTCATGTTTTGCGCTTGAAAACAATGTTTATAGTTCGATATATTTTATCTCTCTTATTGATTGATAAATCTAGTGTTAAGCTTGATCTACGTTTCTTGCAATATATTTTATATTCATAAAAATTTAGATGTTTTTGCTAGTAAGACTACATGTAGAAAAATATGGAATGCCTATTTGGAAGTTTGTAGAAAATTGTGTATATTAAGGAGTTGTTTGAAGCTAAGCTCTAAAACTATTAAGATAATTTATATATTTATATATAACCTATAGAATTTTCATGTAGATTCACAAGATAATGCAATTTGCTAAAGCAAGAGACAATAATATACTTCTGCTCTTTATAGAGGAAGCTCATAAACATTGAGAAAAAATAATCAATAGAGGAAGAGAATCAAAGGTACATAACAAAATAAATATCTAGGGAAAGCCACAACTCAAAACCCCACTATCTATTTTGTGTTAACGTGAAAAATCAAGATGAAATTACAATGTTTGTTCTCTCTAGAAAAATCCTAACACTCATCAAATTTAATCTCCTACTCAAAAGAAAGTTCAAGCCCAAAGCATAGCCTCTTCACAAGCTCTCCAAGTCTCTATTCCAATGTGTAATCCGATGGAGGATAGCTTGTATTTAAAGGGAAATAAAGCCTCTAGAAACTACACAATCATTTAAGGATCGGTTCCTGAATGCATGCAGTATTAGTGCAACTCAGAAAAATCTAAAACAAATAGTACACTGTCCCTGCACTCTAGTCTCAACTGGGTCTTTCTTAGAATCGGCATGCATGAGTTTCTGATGAGTAAATATTTAGTTAAATAGAGTAGCATTGGTGGAGTTCATTAGTGACACCTGTTGGGACGGGGTCCCCTGGGTCAGTTTTGGGGTTAAGATAGCCCAAGTTTTGGTACATTTTGTGTAAATAATGTAAAGTCTCCAAGATTTGTGGATGCGGAGCACGTAGATGGTTATGAGTCAAAGGTGTTTAGCCCCTTGTTTGATGTAAATTTGAGTCAGTTTTGAGATCCACCTATGGTCCACGAACCATGGAATTGTATGAAAAGGGCTATAAATAGGTGTTTCTTAGGGAGTCTAAGGCATGTTTTTGATAATGAAGAGTAGAAAATGATGAGAAGTGATAATGAGGAGAAGTCAATAAGGTAGAAGAAAGGCTTTGCAGCTGAGTGCACAAAGGCTTAGGCAGAATCCACAGTTGAGTGTGCGAACCCTTGCAGTTGTGTGCACAGGATACTTTTGAGCATGTAACCTTGAATTAAATATCAATAAAGACAATTACCAAAGAATTCTTTTGTATTTATGGTTATTTCTGTTAATTCTATATGTTGTTGATGAATGAAGTGTTTTATGAAATATTGATTAAATGTTGCGTGACTATCTTGAATAAGTGTTAATGATGTACACAATGGATGTTTAAATACTTTTGCGGAGACTCTGATGATTTTTGTGTTGTTTACTAATAACTTAAGTAGATTTGCACGAACACTAATTTAGGGTTGTTCTCTAATGCGCGTAAGTGGATAAATTGATTGATAAAGGTCCACAAAGATAGATCATGGACCTTTGCGGAGCTCTAGAGGCTATTTTAACAAAATTGCAGTAACGTGCCCTAGGAGTTTATCGATATACGCAAAGGTAGATCTGAGGTGCTGTAAAACATCACATTAGTCTCTCGATGCAGAAACTTGGTTCTTGCATCCCCCCATACTGCTTCGGGTGAGACTACAGACTATGTTATGTAGGTTGTTGCCGAAAGGGCCAGTAGTATAGGGATTTGTTAGTTGGCGCAACTAACTCTGAACCTGGGTCAGGATCCCCTAAGCCAGCAAATGGTTTCGTTGCTAGGATCGAGATCTGCTTGAAGGAGATGTGTGATGTCGCACCATGGGAATTCAACCAAGAAAGAAAATGAAAAGTGGTTGGATCGGAAGATTCGCAACATCGCGGCATAGGAGAACAAGAATCCACACCTATCAAAGGAAGAGTCGCTGAACAGGTATCTATATATCGACATACACGAGATCTTCTTTTGTACCTTCCCCATTAAAATGTATGAATGGTTGGCTAAATTGACAGATAGCCAACAAGGATGGAATCTTGATAATCCGATAGTGTAGACTTCGAGTCAGTGCAATGGCTAGAATCCTCTAAAAAAAAAATCGCATGGGTTGTTGATCATTGATTCGATCAAATTATAGGAGGATTTTTTATAGAATTTGCAGTTGATACCTTAGTAAACTATAACGAAGAAGAGCGAAGATTTTTCAAAAGACTGCAAGGTAAGTACTTACAATATTTGAATACGTGGATAAAAATGTTGTTATGTGAAAAAGGGGTGATGCCATTACCTTAATGTTTGGAGCTACACAAAGTGGATGAATTTTTAGAAACCACGAAGGATAAAGACTAAAGTATAGTCCATTGATTGGAGCTCCTTTAAGTGATGACAAAGGGGTGGAACAGACTTCGTCAAGAAGTGTTGTTCAACTAATCACTCAAGGTATTCCTCGAGTAAATCATCCTTCCACTCCTCCACCACCTCCACCTCCACTGCATACACATTCACCCACACCTCCACCTCCACCACCACCATCCAACATGGCAAACACGATGAAGCTATTGATTTTCAAGGGCATAGGGAGTGAAGATAAAAAACAATTTTTGTTTGTTGCGAATGTTGTGTGGACAGTGCAACAGATTACTGATGACAATATAAAGAATTCATAGTTCGTTACCACTCTGTAGGATCACACGCTAACTTGGTATATTAAATATTGTTCTAATAATCTTATTGCATCACTAGTAGAGACTAAGGAGGCTTTAAACAAGGAGTTTAGTAACCCTAAGTCTGACTCAGTCTATAATCAAATTCAAAGAAATCATGATGAGGGTCGATGAGACATCCTAGGAATTAGATCAAAGGTTGAAGTGTCAGATTCAAGAAGCTAACATGCATCTCACAGATAGTCAGCATCACGAATGGTTTATAGCTTCACTTCTACCCCACTTGAGAATTTCTCTATCACAACAAAGGATAGGAATGCAGGCATAATCCTTGGAAATCATGATGACGTTACATGCATCACCTATTAAGGATGCGACCTTGGGAGTACATTATATCCAGTCTTAGTTAAAGAGTCTCCACCTAGAACTACAGATTTTGAAGAAAGACAATGAGACTAAACCAGAAGTGTGTGCAGAAGTTTGGTGTTTGAAGTGCAAGGGCATGGGGCATGATAAAGACCACTGTCCTGTATATGCGAATTAGATTACAAGAGGGGGACCAACTGCCCTGAAGCCAGAAGCCCCAACAGGGATGAGCGTGAGGACTGCACTATGGTGTGCTAATTGTCAGGTTACTAGGAAACATGAGATGGATAATTGTCATTTACTACAAAAATTAATCCAGACACCACAACAATTGTTCTATAATTTCTATAAATCAGTTGTTCTATAACTTCTACAAATCAGTGGCCCACTATCGAAGCTATGAGTTGATGATGGAAAGAACGCCTACATATCATATGCAAGGAGAAGCTTGACCTCCAGATGAGGGGGCCAGAGGGGTGCGTAGAGGTTATCAGGGTCAAGGACGGGGCCGAGGCGGAGGAAGACATGGTAGAGGTCGCGGTCAAATTATCTGCTACAATAGCATACAACCATGGCACTATGCACAAGAATTCCAGGATCAGACATGCCCATCATGTCAATACTATAGACAGTTTGACCACACTATAGAAGAGTGTGCGGTGTTGATAGCTAAGATGCAGGAGAAGAATGTGCAGCCTCAACAGATTATGCAGAACTTACAGATGATGAGAGCTAAGCCCCACGAGGAATATCAAAGCATGAATATAATGATGAGAAGTGGCATAATGATTGGCGATGATAAGGGTAAGCAGCCTGAAGAGGATGGATGGGTTCGGAAGGCCCTAGAGAATGAAGTTGGTTTTGATCTAGAGGACGCTAAGGAAACTTTTATGGAATCCAAGAAGAGATTCATTGAGGCTTCCACCTCATCAAGCCACAAAAATATGCAAGAAACCAATGCACCTGCAGAGGTTGATCCCTCTTTCCTCACTATGTTTTTGGAAACCTGCATAAAACTGCTGCATCATAGAAAATCTGTGGAAGGCCAGGGGGAATTAATAAACAAATATGGCAGCAAGGAGAAGGTCCCTAATGGACACCGAGTAGTAAAAAATTAGCAAACATAAGGCTTGAATAGGGCACAAGATGAGGCTCACCATGCCGATAGGTGATTATGAGATGGACCAGGTCATCTTGGATCTAGGGTCTGATGCAAACGTACTACCAAAACAAACATGGGAAAGGATGGCGAGACCTGCATTGCAATGGTCTTCAATTCAGCTCAGGATGGTGAACCAGTAGGAAATCATCCCCATGGGATGATTATATGGAGTAACAATTGATATATAATGTGCGAGTGTGATGGTTGACTTTGAGGTTATAGAGATCGTTGATGAGAGTAATCCATACCTCATGCTCTTGGGAATTGAATAGGCCATTGATATGAATGGGGTCATCAATTTGAAAAAGAGGACAATGTCATTTGAAAGGAAATTGCTTCAGGTTGTAGTGCCATTGGACCATGCAAAAGGGGCACGCTATACTGAACTTGTCAAAAATTATGAATAAAGTGAGGGTGAAATGGATCAAATATACAAAATAATAGCATGAGATTAGGACTAGATCAATCCAATGGCGGATGGATAGATTGCATGAGACCGGGAGAGCTCCTGCAGCTCGGATTCAGGCAAAGAGTTGGAGAATTGGTTGAATCTCTTGCATGATGATGAAATATGATGACGAAGTCTGTGCTGTGTTTCATTAGAGGTAAGGAAATTACCCTATTATGATGGTTTAACTGATGTAGATCTATTTTTGGATGAATTTGAGTGCAAAGTCCCTAAGGATCACTGCTTCCAAGCATTAGAGTTGGCACTGCGCACTATGCATCTGCGATGGTGGGTTATGCATAAGGATAGTTTTCTTGGATGACGATATTGTAGAAGAATGATGAAGCTATTGTTTGGACGTGCTAACACCAAAATGACTGAGATTATAATGGAAGGGTTGATCTGGGTGATCACATAGTGAAATGGACTAAAGAATGGGGTACAAAACCACACCCAGTGTGGGTACACATATTTTGCCATACTTTGGATACAATTTCCATGAACTGGTATCTGGAAATAGAGCTTTGCCATGGTACCAAAGACTTAGATAGATTGATGGAATGATTCTTATTGACCTTCAGCTTTGAAGATGGCTTCACAAGCATCGATGAAGCTCTACAATATATTAAGGTGATCATATCCATAATGCCGACAAAACTTATGGAATGGACCGAACTAGATTGGAGCACCTAGTTGTGCCATGTGCTAGAATGATATAATATGACCACTAAAGAAGAAGAAGAAGATTTGAGAAAAATTAAAATTGCAGAGGAAAAAGGGCATCACGAAGTTGAAGACCCTAAAATAGACAACCCAGACATCACCCTGCCGTTGAAGACAAAGCAAGTAAACATTTGCACTGAAACAGAACCAAAGTTCGCGAAGATTGGAGACTATTGGGACGATGCTACCATGGATAAAGTTGTTGAGTTACTCCATGAATACCAGGATCTCTTACCCAGGAATTTTTTGGATTTGAAGGGCATAATTGGAAATTTGGGTGTTATGAAGATCACTCTGAAGCTGGATGTGAAGCCTATCAAGTAAAGACCTTATCGCCTTAATTCTAAGTACAAGGCAAAGATTCGCTAAGAGATGGATAAGATGCTGGAAGAAAGCATCATAGATTTGGTTGAAGAATCTAATTAGGTGAGCCTGATGGTGGTTCATGAGGAGACACAAAAATGAGAAATAAGGATTTGCATAGATTTGTGGAAGCTTAATGATGTGTGTGTTTATGACCCATTCCCAACGCCATTTATAGACGAAGTGTTAAACAACGTTGGAGGGGCGGAGGCGTATTCCTTCACTGACGGGTTTTCTGGGCATCACCATATTAAGATCATGCTCGAGGATAGGAGAGAAAAATGACCTTTGCGATTGAATGGGGTTTTCTTCAGTAAACTGTGATGCCGTTTGGAATTAAGAATGTGCCTGCCATATTTTCTCACGTAGCTATAGCAATGTTTAAGGAGTTTATTCACAACTTCCTTGAAGTATACTTCGATGATTGAATGGTATTTGGATTAGTGAAGCACCATGTAGCAAGTCTACACCTGATGTTGGATACGTGTCAAAGTTACTAGATCACGCTAAATTTGAAGAAATGCATATTCTGTGTTCCTTTTGGGATATGGTTGGGTCATTTCGTGTGCAATCAAGGATTGATGTTGGAAGCTGCAAAGATTACGGTAATAGTGAATTTGGAGGCCCCTGGGAATGTCAAGCAGTTATGCATGACACTAGGACATACGAGATATTATAGAAAATTTATCAAAGCATATGCTCAAATTACTGTGCCCATGGAGAAACTATTGAAAAATGATGCAACATTCTATTAGGATGAAGAATGTTAGCGCAACTTAGATGTATTGAAAGAAAAGATGGTCACTATGTCGATCTTGGTACTCCCTGATTGGAAGAAGGAGTTTCACATACATGTGCATGCCTCTTGCATCGCGTTGGGTGTAGTGCTAATGCAAGCCAATGAAGGAGAAATGGACCATCCTATAGCCTTTGCAAGTAGGAAGTTATCAAAGGCTGAGAAGAATTATTCAACGACTAAGTGCGAGGGATTGGCCATGGTGTATGCACTACAGAAGTTTAGGCATTATTTGTTTGGAGGAAATTTCAAAATGTACGCAGATAATTATGCATTTTTAAAGAGAATTGTGCATTGGCACTTATTTATTTTTGGGCAGAAGAGGGATCCCAAATTATTGAGAGTAGAAGAGGTTGTTTCTTCAAAGGATCATATAGAGACCTCTGATTTAGGTTTGATCATTTATATTTCTCCCCTTCTCCATTTATACTAATTAAATAATATTGAGAAGACTAAAGCAAAAAATTCAAGCATAGGAATGAGGTTTCTAGACTACACATGGGTTCATGGTTGGACCAAAACTCTCCTTACGGATGGATCATATTTTCCATTGGAACTTCATCAACCAAAAGATGTCACCAACACAAAGAAGACAAATAAAACACTAGTCAAATGCTGAAGTGTCACACGACTCTTTATAGTTTAGCCACACACATGCTTAGAAGCCATAAAATATTCATGCACAACACTTATTCACTTAATAGAAAGAAAAAGAAAATTGAAACAAACAAACAAATGAGGAACAAAAGAATATATTATGTACATAGTGTAGGGAACAACCCCAGATTTTCATTGAAAATATTGTTTCAAGTCTTGGCCATTGATAGGGAGAGAGTCAATCTTCCTGTCAAGTGATTGAAAATGATACATTTGTTGGCCAAGCTTTTCATACACCGTGAATGGACCAATCCACAAAGATTGAAACTTAGTGGGTTTTCCTTTGTCCTCATGGGATTTATCCCACTTTAAGACTAAGTCACCCACACTAAAGCTATAACAACCCTGGTTAAAAATCCATGTAAAAATAGATAAGGCCATAGTCATGGGACATGTATTCCAAGCTGAATGGTTGGGAAAATATCCTAGTGGGTGTTCATTCGGTTTATTATCGCTAAGTAAATTAGCAAAGGAAATGGAAAGGAAAAATTGAATTTATTCGCATTTATTTATGAAAATAATGGAAGTTAGGAGAAAATGAAGGTGAAAGGTCATAGGTTGCATGTGAGAAGAAAAATTAAGGAAAATAACCGAAATTGAAGAAAATAGAGGCCTCATTGATAAAAGGGATTTTGAGGATTAGTTGGTAAGATTTTGACAAGTTTTGGTGGAGCTCTCTTGTATTCTCTCTCTCTCTCTCTCATACTCTTGGACACTTAGAGTTTCTTAGAGAAATCTTGGAAGAGTGTGGTATACTTGGAGTTTTCGAGCAAGAAGGAAAAGGAAGGCTAGGGAAGCGTAAGATGACATCGGGATCAGCAACTACAATGGGTTTTTCTTGTAGGTACGGATTTTGATGTATGTTTTCCTCACTAGTTTTGGCATGCATGTGGTTTATTGGTGATGTTTTTCATTGGCATGGAGGATGGCTAGGATTGACAACGGGTTTTCCTGGCCTTGACATTTCCTAAATAGCCATGGTGATTGTGCATTTATTTCCTTATTTTGTTTTGGTTGGTTCTCATGTTTCCTTAGCTTGGGTTGAGTTATTAGTTCTTGGAGGCTTGGTTGAGCTACTAGTTGTTGACAAGGTTAATCCTCTCCACAGACAAAGATGATCCCTTTAACTCAATGAGTGGGTCTAGCAACTGAAGTGATAATCAATTAGACATCTTCCTTGGTTATAATTGAAACGAACAACAACAGAGATGGCCTACCTCATTCCCATCCTATTATGATTTCATTTTTTGAGGGCCTTAAACCTCTTGTGTCACAGACTTGTTCCTGCTTCCATCAATGTTTATGTACCTGCACAAGTGATCAAGAGACAATAAAGCATGCCAATACCAATATAAAATCCAATAACAACCTACTTAACTGATCAAAGAATGTCAAGCTAAATAATACATGAACATATATATTTTAGGAAGATGAACCAATAGTTATATATTATTAGGAAATAAAGGGAATCTTACAACCAAAGCCTTGATGTTGAAAGGCTCTCCTGGAGTGGTAATCCAAGTCCAAGCCAAGAACTCTCCATACTCCTTCTCCAAGTCAAATGAATAACCTCTAGGCACAAGCTTAGCATAAGGGTGCAAATAGACATAGACCAACCATTTGGGAATGGTAGAGGATGAATTTATAGGCTGGAAAAAGGGGTTAGGACTTCTCCAAATATAGGAATACAACCTAATCTCAAGGAGGTAGCTCACAGGGATAAGACCAAAAGGCCAAAATGAGAGGATTTGACCTCATCTATGTGAAACAACCTCTAGCACTCTACTCTTGATGCTTCTAGATCACAAAGCTTCTCATTCTCTTTGGGAAAATTACCCTTTTGGGATCATCATTGGCATGCAAGGGAATCGAGCGATGCCATCACTGGTTAAGTACAATGTAATAGGAGAACATCATTGTTTTAAGCCTTATAAGAGTGATGATCCTCATTTTAGGGTTTTAAGAGCTATTTCTTCAGGAAAAGCTCAAGGAATTTTCCAATCAATGTCTTAGGAGGGATATGAGTTGTATACATGGATGAGTATACTATATAATGGTCATTTTTTGGACACTTCAAGGTATGTCACAGGGAAGTGTAGGAGGTGTGGAAAAATATTGTGTAATAGATGCCCCTTAAAGCATGAAGGTAGAATAAGGAGTGATGGCTGAGATGATTTACGAGATCTTGTAAGGACGAGGACATGCATTGATAGGAACCTGCAAATCAAGGATGCATATACATATACATATATGAGATAAAGACATGAATCCATGGCATGGATGCAACCATATGAATGATGAAGACTATATGAAAAGATCCATGGTATGGGCACAATCTTCCAGATAAAAAGGATCATCATCAATATAAAGTCCCACGGTATTATCACATTGATCTGTGTAGTAGAAACATGTGTACAATCATGAATGACATATAACTCCATGTATCCTAAGTCATAACAGACAAGACATACGGTCTTATGCTCCATCCCAACCCAATCAATGTACAAATCCTAACATGTGAATAAATGGGTTGAAGTCGGACATGCTAGAAAACCACCTGATTACCAGCCAATGATGTGGACCATTAACAGGTACAAGAGAACCACCAATAATGACAATAAACCTCAAGGTAATACAATACAATCCATGAATTTCATAATGAAGCTGAAGTCGAACGCTCGTGGAATCACCTGATCAAAAGCCAATGGTGAAGACATGTTGTTGGATGCGAAGAACTCACCATTAGGGCATGCTAAGTCTAGGGTACTGAAAGGGAGTTTCTAAGTGATCTTCCTGGATAATGGGTTGAAGTCGATAGGAAGCAACCCGTCAAAGGAGGGAAATGATGAATCCCCCTTCATTGACATGAAACAAGGAATAAAGTGGAATAAATTTCAAGACTGTAACAATGAATCAAACACTGTATAGGTAAATAAATGTAGATTGGAGTTCTCTTGAACACTGGCGTCACAACTCCAGAGTGTGGTAGCATCTGACTCGACATAGAACTAAAGGTAATGATGACAAAATGGAATAGCCAAATGAGAGGCAAAATGGATCACCCAAACTTTATAGGACAAGTGACTGAGTTAGAATATCCCAAAACCGACATCAGAGCAGAAGAGTGTCATGTTCAAGAGCAACATGCTGCCTATAAAAAGGATGTTTCATCTTCATTTTCCCCTCGCTATTTCTAGCGAGTACCCCAATCACTTTTATCACAAGATTAGAGGGGATAGCATGAATGAATCCATCGTAGTATGTTTTACGAGCCGTAGGGAGGAGAAGCTAGGTCTCATCATGGTGATGAGTCTTTCATTGTAAATTTTTAACGAGTCCAATGTAAGAATAACTCAATATATTTTTGATATTTAGAGAGTTTTAAAAAGAGACGAAAAATAAAACTCCATCATGTTCATTTTCGTAATTTGTCTCTTGAATCCAAAAAGGAAGAAAACAATAGTCGAGAGAACCTCTTGACCATGTCGATTAAGGTGTACCTTTTTTGTAAATACTCAATCTCAGCCCGAAAAATAGGTAAACATACACTGAGGTGATGCCAATTCATTTAGTTTAACGAGTTCAAAATGACGAGTACATGACAATCTTTTCAGTTTTTGAGAGTCATAAAAGAGCTCAAAGATGACTGTAGAGGGGTTCCTTTTTTGTTTACTTAATGAGTCCAAAAAAGAGATAAAATAAAACTCGCAAGAATTAGTCAATAATGATCACTCTCCACTCAAATCTGCCTGTAACTACACAAAGAAATGCACCCATCACTGATATCAAGAAAAAACATTAAAATATTATGAAAATATTGAAAAAATGACTTTCAAAACTTATAAATAACCAAAACTAATTTTATTTTTTTACCATTTTACCATTTTACCATAGTAAGCTCTGAAAGTGCATTTGTGCCCTAATTTTCTCGATTTTCAATTGGTCGTCATGGGAGATCTAGGGTGACATTTCACGAACCATCTACAACAGGTAAGTGGCCCATCCCCACTTTTGCATTTTATCACTTTTTTATACATTTTAAATGGTAATTTTTATGCTATAAGGGAGGATTGTTAATTTTTATGGCACCAGCAATCATCGTGGGTATGGTCATCGCACTCGTGATGATCGCGGTCGAGCCTAAAGGATCGTGAGATGACATCGCTTTGTTTGTAAAAACAAGCGTGATGGAGCTGCAACAGATTTTTTGGAAGGAAAACCCTCTTTTCAAGAAAAAAATTATGATTTTAATCCATGAAGAAAGAATTGATTGTTGTTAAATGATGTTTTGCAAGAGATCATGGTCTTGGAATGGAAAAAAAGAGGCCATGAGGCAGAATACCACCAAGCAGCTCAGAATCCTAAATTCATAAATGCTATAAAGAATTGCAGGTTGCTAAATTTCTTGAGGACCACAGGGTTAAGGGCTCAGATGGAATTGCTACCCTATTTGATTAGTCTCTAGGATGTAGATTGATCGATCTTCATCATAAAAGGCTAGGAACTAGAACTTGAGGAGACAAATATCTACTTCATCAGAGTATTGTCCCAATGAGGGGAAGCGATCCAACTCTTTAGATCTTGCCAAGGAGGTGAAAGTACAAGGACTCTAGTCTAGAGGCATTGTCCAGGTGCTGAAATGACCAATAGAGGGAAGGTGAAGATAGAAACAATCACCAAAAATCTTCTCTTGAGAAAAATCTTGCTCACTATGGTGTGTCTATCCAGTACAGAAGCCTTGCATTAGGCTTTAAAATCCCAGTTCCAGTATGATATTATGTGTTTGACTCCCACAATATTTAATTGGTTTTGAGGAATTTTGAGAAATATGAAAAGACAACTGACCAAGGGGAAGCATGGACACCTGAAGAAATTCATGTTCGGATCAATATTGGTGACCTTACTTTTAGAGCAAGTGCCCTTATTCTGGTATCAGTGGGTAGAGGTACCAAATCCTGCCCCCTAAGATCCGAGACTAGTGAGATGGAGTAAACCTATCCCTTGAGGAGGAACAAGTTATCATATACATCACCCACCGCAATTCTTTTCTTCACTAGAACACCAACTACTTGTGGTAGACAATTATGCTTATGCTAGCACAAATTTTAGGTGGGATCTAGATCTACCTCTGCCACCAGGAGAACAGTGGATTGATGCAAGTAAGAACTTTTTTTTTGGATTTTTTCTAAGTTTTATGATTTTTTGTAAGAGTGTAAAATGGTACTCAACTTGTGATAAATGTGCAGATGTGGGGCTCGAGAGACCACTAGGAATGTCGCCAATATCACGACAAGTTTCTCATTAGATAGTGGGTGCAGACTATGAAGAAGGGGAAAACCCCTTGGCTGACATGGAGTGCAACCTAGAGGCGATAACTCGAGGAGTCCTAGAGTATGCCACTACTGATGATGTTCCATTGTGTTGGAAGAGACACAGAGTGGGAGTATCTGCGAGGCTGCATTGACTGCTAGGCCAAGTGATCAGAGCGGTCTCATGTTATCATGAGCACCATGTAGGCTGATAGCCTTTTTAGCTATTTTACACATCTTGCAGGCTTTGAAAGCCAAGTGTCTGAGAACACTCTATTTTTTATATCTTGATCTACACACTCTAACAAACATGACTTATATATACATATGCATGTTTTATTTTCTACTTATGTGTCCATAATATGATCAGTTTTATAAATGATGCAAATTCCTATCAAGAACAAAATTTTCTAATGCATCTGTTAATGTATTTAAATTACGTGGAATATGTTGATATGTAATGGAATCAAAATTTCTTTCTAGTAATATAACACGTAGATACATACACAATATTTTTGGATTTCTCATTGAGTAATGATTATTTAATTGTAACACAATGAGTTGTGAATCCAACTTGACAACTAAATCCCTAATACGAAGAGCAACTGCTTCTAATAAGAGCTCAATAACTGCACTGTATTCCATAATATTGTTAGTTGTTTGATCAAGGAAGATACCTTGTAAGTTAATCAACTCGCCATTAGGGTCATAGAGTACCCATGCCACGGAAGACATGTTGTGTGTGCTACAACAAGCACCATCAACAAGACCAATATAATGATTTGATGACATCTGCAAACCGAGTGGAATACAAGGTAAGTAGAAAAACACATGTCTACAAAGAAAACAAACACACCAAAATTTAAAACGCACACAAATGAATGGATAGACTAATATACAAAAGTTATTACACGAATTTCACGTATAATATTTATTTAGATACAACCCATTACGGGGCTGTGACAATGCATTTCCCTCATAATCACATAGCTCATGGGCAGCGTTTTGTAAGATGCACTTAACGATATAAGGGCATGCCACATGGGTTCGAAATTTCCTACTCCCAATTTATCTTTGGCTTGATCATAGAGAAGGACCAAGTCGCCTTAAGGAAAAGTGCGGGGAGAAATTGTTTGGTTAAAATGAGCTTTGACATGTTTCTTTTGAGCTTCGATGACTGTTGTAGGAACGCAACGAGTCTCATTGAGCCTCTCAAGGTACAGTAGTCGTTCCTCTTCAGGTGAGGTATCCTGAAGAAATGCGATAGCTAATTTGAGGGAAGGGATTTGACATTCGATTGGAAGAGTTGCCTCTAAACCATACACCAGCTAGAATGGAGTGAATCCAGTGGTTGTCTTAGAAAAAGTTCTGTAAGCCTAGAGAGCTAAGAATATCATTAAATGCCAATCCTTTTTGTGCTTCCCAATGGTACACTGAAGCTTAGTAATCAAGAATTTATTAACTGCCTCAACTTGGCCATTGGCCTATATATAATAAGGAGTTGAGCTATCATGACAAAGGCCCAATTGAGCAGTCAGCTCTACCGTCATGTGCTGATGAAAATTTGATCCATGGTTAGTCAAAATGGCATGATGAACACCAAAATTTGCTATTACATGGTCAAATGGAAACTGCGCATTAGTAATATCGTCAACAGTTTATGTAGGCATCGCCTCGGCCCATTTCGTAAAATAGTCGATTGCGACGATTATATAACCATGCCCCTTGGTCGAGCGAGGGTTACATGTCATGAATCAATGTCCCATTTAGCGAATGGCCAACAATAATTACTTTATGTGAGGGTGCGGGTGGGGCGTGTTGCTTGCAGTTGAAAAACTGGCATTCATGGAATTTTTGAATAGATAGAATACAATCTTCAAAAATAGAAGGCCAGAAATAACTGGCGTGGAGGATTTTCTGAGTAGTAGCGTATCCTGACATATGACCACCATAGGTAGCAGAGTGGCAGTCATTTAAGACCCGTTCAACCTCTTCTAGGGTTATACACTTGTGAAGAATAGAGTCCACACTAATGTGATATAATGTATCAGCAAGGATCCGATAGGGTTGGGACTGATGCCAGATGCAGCGTCGGTGAGATCGAGACAACTCAGATCGAAAGGTTTGGGTCTAAAGATAAATGATAATATCTCCATACCATGGGTCAAGAATTCTGATCAAAAACAAATTTTCATCTGGAATTTTCTCAGTAAAATCAATCGAAGTGCTTGCAGACGGAAGGGCATAGATCAACTCAGCAAAAATGAGCAATTTCTTTGATTTGGCAGCAGTAAAATCCAAATCAAACTGCTACAAGATAACTATGCATTTGGAGGATTCACTTCCTAGTAACTGATGAGTTAGTATATAGGTCATGGGGTTGCAATCGGAAATCATTGTGGTTTTCCATAAAAGGATGTATTGTCGAAATATTTAGACAACATGGACTGCTGCCAAGACAAGCTTCATGATATGGGAATATTGAGAGTCAGTATCGAGAATATTCCAGCTTAAATAATAAACCAAGTGCTCATTTCCATCATCATCATCTTGAAATAATACCATAGTAATAGTAGTATTAGTTGCAGCCAAGTATAGGAAGTAATTGAATCGATAATCAAGGGGATGCAATAAAGGAGCACTGATAAGTGTGTCTTTCAAAGCATCGAAGGACTTCTAGGCAACTTCTTCACAAATGAAAGGGATCCACTTCTTAAGTAAGTGAGTAAAACCCTTGGCAAGTTCAGCATAATTAGGGACGAATCGACAGAGAAAGTTAGCCTTTCCCTACAGGCTCTACAATTGTAGCAATCAGGTCAGGTGAGGGGCAAGTTGACAATGGCCAGAACTTTTAAAGGATCGATTTAGATACCTTCACTAGACAATGTAAAACACAAGAGTCTACTAGACTCAATGAAAAACACACACATGTGTGGATTGAGACAGATGTTATAATGCCAACATCGCAAGAAGATGGATCTTAAATGATCTGGATGGTCATGATGCTTGGAAGAATGAGCTAGTAAGTCATCAAGGTAAGGCTAAAAAATGTGTCGAATATTGTGAAATGCATAAGACATTTCTCATTGGAAGGTAGCACCAACATTCTTTAAACTGAAAGGAATATTTTTATAAGAAAAAGTGCCCTATGGATAAATAAAGGCTGTTTAATGTTGATTAGATGGTGAAATGTTGATCTGGTTGTAACCAGAAAACCATCCATGAATGAGAAAAGCTCACTCCCAATGCACTCGTCATCGATTTGATCGATAAAATGAGTGGGATAATTATCTTTTGGACATGCATGATTGATATCATGGTAATCAACAAAGATACGGATCGTGCCCTACTTTTTAGCAACAAGGACAATATTGAACACCAAATCTGTCAATGGGATGGGATAAATAAAACAAGCTTTTAAAAGCTTCTTGACTTCTACTTTAATCGCAACAACCTTTCAAGGATGCATGGGGTGAAGCCATTGGTAAACAAGATTGGCACCATGATATGTCAGTATCTCATGCACCACTATTGTTGGACCACTACCATGCATTTACTCGTATGACAATGCGAAGATTTCTAGAAATTCTTTAAAATGTTGAGTGTAAACCCTAATATCATGTAAAGAATAGGAAACCCCAATATGAATGTTCTTGACAATTCCAGGTTTAATGGAAATGTCAAGAGGCATAGTAGCGGTGATTTTCCCCATATTACCCTCTGAAAAGACTTCATGCACCAGGACAGGTGTTTGAAGTGGAGGTATGGGACAATTAGAAACAATCACTTCAAGTTAGGAAGGCATCTGACTGAGGCTGAGAAGAAATGAAGAACGATGATGGAGAATGTTCCATGGAGTTTCATCCAAAGACATGACCTCAATGATACTCAAGTCAGTGGGGAATGTCTCGGTCAAAGGATCTGGAGAATCCCAATAACCAAGTGAAGGAGATGGCACATAAGTGTTCAGGTTCATACTGAAAATAGTATGATTTTCTAAAGCGGCCATTGATGCTAAGACGATTTCCTAATAATTTTGTTCCAATGGACTTAAAGGCATAGAATTGCCAAATGAGTCAATATGATCTATGGTAGGGATAATCCAAGGATCCATAGAAACCGAGATCATATTGATTGAATTAAAATTCATTGGTGGGAGAGTAAAAGTACCCTTTAAGGCAAAGTCTTTGAAGAGACCTGCCCCCACATTTTCATAAGGAATTTTAGAATTTTCCACGTAAGGGACATTGTCATTCGATGAACCAAAAGAGAAGAAAGACAATTGATTGATGGTGACAATTTTACCTTCGTGAGCAAAACGAAGTACCTAGAACAAAGAAGAAACCACACAAAATAAAGCGTGGGTCTAGGTTTGCCCGAGAAGAAGGTTGTAGTTGAGATTTTCATCTACAAATTCTACTTCTAAATCAATGGTCTTTCCTTCCAATGTAATCAGAAAGTTTGTGAGAATACCGTATGGACATGAGCCTCTGCCATCAAAGCCCTCCAAAGTGTTCGAGGAATAATTAAGGGAAGGAGAGCTAGTGGCCTTCCAACATGAAATAGACATGATGTAGGTAGAAGCACCTTCACCAATAACAGTCCGATGGATTGTCTCTCCTTTAATAAGAACTTGTATTGAAAAAGAAATCTAGTGAGGAAGACAAGGAACGTGGTTTTCAATATCAAAGACAATTAGACTTGAATAAGAATGATCAATAGCACCTATAGTAGACAACAATGAATTCCGCTGTGTTGGACAAGTTTGGCGAACCTCCAAGGCAGACATCATCGAACGTGCTTGAGCTAACTCCTCAACAATATTGTAGTGTTGTGCAACTCTAGCATTTGAATTATAAGATGATTTCTGAAGAATACCCTAGCGGGTGGTTGGATTACAAACTCACTGTTAGGGTGCTCAATATGGAGCAGACTAGAACTGGACAGAGTAGAATTATAAGGGATATTGTTGACTTCTTTCTTGATCCTTTGCTTATGCATGGTTTGATATTCCTTTGTTCGAGTAGCAATCAAAATAGGTGATGAACTTTGTATCTTTAAAAATTGGGAACTAGAAGAGGCATAGGATTGTGGTTGGTCTACCAACTGTGTCTTTTGAGATGGAAAAGGTTATTGTAAGTTAGCCAAAGTCCCTTTCAAAAATTGATTAACTTCGGAGCATTGGGGACAATCCTTGGTGTAATGAAATTCCTCACAGATGAGGCAAGGATATTTCGGCTTTCTTCTAGAAGCATCATCGGCAGATGATTTGGGTGGGTCCTATTTTTGGGCATCGACTTTGGCTTTAACTTTTCCCTTTTTCTTACCTTTAGAGGCCTTATATGCTTTGGTAGACTGAACAACATGTACCTCAAAGGTTTTACCAAGGTTGGATGAATTCTTCAAAGGATTATTGGAACCAGTGCCTAAAAGATATTTTCGCTTCGAAGAAGCTTTCATAGAAGTTTGAGACACTGAACCAATCACACCATCCACAGGTGGTACACTAGGAGACTTTGATGTTGTCAAATGCGAAGATGGTCTCAGAGCATCAGGAAACATCTCATACAACATGCCAGATTGCAAATAGACAAAGTTTAAATACTGGGGACTTGTGATATCTTGCTCTTCAGTAACACATCCACCCATGGCTATGTCTCTAGAAATTTTGCTGACAAATGATTTTGTGAACCATTCTGTCAACAACTCATTAGCAATCTCAAACTTAATGAGGTGACGTCGATGTCTCCATTCACGGATATGATCGGAAATGTGGGTCAGAGTGTCTTGCTTAAGTGAAGTAAGAAAATGGGTGCTAATTTCATAGTGAACCAGTAGCTACAAATGAGTGATGAAATCCATAGCGAGAGATTTGAAGTCTCCGTAGGTACCTCGAGGAAATTCGATGTACCATTTTGTAGCAGCACCTATGAGGATTCTCTAAAAGAGGCAAAGATAGATATAATTGTCAACATACAAATTGGAGGAGCACCATAGGTAATATGTCATCACATGGGTGTGCACATCCTCTTTATACTTTCCCTCGAATTTGGGATCATCACTTGGAATTTTAGTTACAATTGGAGGCTAGTAAGGTGAATGAAGAACGGGATCATTCGTGAGCCACGAGACATCAGGTAGCTCCAACGTACCCAAGAAAGGAAATTGCATGTTTAATGGCATATAAGGTCTATGAGGAGAGCCAAACTGCAGATACCATCCTTGCTGGTAAGGATTTTACCCCCACAATAGAGCATTTTGTTGATGCGGGACCTGATTTTATCCCCATTGAGTGTTATCTTGACCATAAGGTGGATTTAGTCTAGGGTAGTTTTGATATTGACCCACCATAGGTCGCTGATAAGCATTATATGTCACATATGGGTTATAAAGTTGTTGAAAATGTTGACCTTGGATATAAGGAGATTAACCCTATTGCTGCGAGGGTTGACCTTGGGCTTGCAAATTTCGACCTTGTTGATACACATATAAAGCTTGTTTCTGCAAAGGTTGACCTTGTTGTTGCAAAGGCTGACTTTGCTATTGTAAAGGTTGACCTTATTCCTACAAAGGTTGGCCTTGCGAATACAAAGCTTGAGTAGAATGTTGAACAAAATCTATTTGCAGCTACAAAGGATGCTGAGACTTTGTAAAAGGTTGCCCCTGCTACTATAACAATTGCACTTGCTTCTACAAAGTTTTCCCTTGCTGCTGCAAAGGTTTCCCTTACTGTTGTAAAGGTTGCCCTTGCTACTACAAAGGTTGCCCTTGCAGTTGCAAAGGTTGTCCTTGCTACTACAAGGGATGCTTGACAGTTCCTTGGGATATACCCTATGGGAATTGATAATTCTTGAATTGAATCTAACCATACCCACTAGGAGTAGAGGATTGACCATGCTAGGCATAAGCTCCCGCTTGATGAATGTAAAATGGATTAACCATGGGTTTCGAACCATATGGGACATAAGCATGTTGGAGTGGAAACTAAGCCATAAAAGGCTATTGATATTGGATGTTACCTGACCCAGACTGACCAACATGGTTAGGAATACTACCATAATAAGGTTGATTCACTCCAACTATGTGATTTTTTAATCTACTCACATTTGTTTCACTTGACACAAGAGGAGTATTCTGATCTTGCCACCTAGGCGATGGCACGTTTTGTCCACTTGATGGAGGGGTAGAAGAAATGATTGACACCTGACCTGAAATAGTTGGTTGTACCGAAAGGGTCGGTTGAAATGACGAGACATGCTATGACAGAATTGTTGGTTGAATAGGAACTGAGGTGACAACAGTTTGTACAGAAGTTGAAGAGGTCATGTTTGGAATGAACGGACTAGATGTAGGCCTAGCGTTTGAAGACAAAATGGGGTTTTGATACAATGACGAAGCACTAGGAGTACCTAAAACTAACTGAGCTAAGGTTGTATAACCAAGAGGAAATAGGGGTCCACTAGTTTCAAGAAAGGTGAGAGATGAGACTCTTCCTGTATAAGGAAAGCCTTCTAGAGGAAATTCATATCCTTTCTCATCATCGACATGAGGAGTACGGGTAATGGAAACTTATGAATGACTCAGAGAAGAGGTTGGGATTTCAACTTCTGACTCCATAAATGGAAACAACTGGTGACGAGGAACCCGAGATGTATGAGGAAATAACTCCAATGGAATATAGGCTGATCGTAATGACTGTAGGGACACTGAGGAGATATCACAACATGATCAATTAATGGATTCAACGAATAGATAATAGGCCTTTGTGGACTGTCAGCAGTCTGTGGACTCTTAGGGATCTGAACAACATTATTAGGGGTAATATGATTAGATTCTTGAGGTGACCAGGAATCTGATGGAGGTGGATGAGAAGACAAAGGTTGGATGCTTGGAATAATCCCAAGTTCAAAACCTTGATCTTCAAGTGACTAATGAAGCTCCGGATGAACTCCTTGGGAGGACCCTTCAGTATTAGACAATGAAGGGTAACTATGAGATGAACTCAATGGTTTAGCCACGATGACTTCCTCTCAAAACCAAAAAAGGAGAGGAGATTCATTGAGGGATTTTTAACAATCTTGAAATTAACAAGGAATTACTCAATATTGGTCCAAGAAGAAACTGCTTGGGTTCGACATGGCTATCATGGGAAGTTATTTTTAGAAACAAAAACTTTGCTTTTTTCATCTTTAAAGAGTCGAGAAAAGGATGAAAAGCTGACTCTAGTCACTTTCGATGTTTTAGCGAGCTTGAAAGGATGAGCTGCTCGATGATATTTTCAAATTTAAAGAGTCAAAAAATATCAAAATTATTACTTAGGTGAATCTAGGTAAAAGGAGTACCAAGTAACTGCGAACTGCAATGTACACCTCAACAAATAAATTTACCAGGGAACTGACGTGTGTGCAAGAAATCTCCCCAAATGCTATGTTTGGTGTATCATGTTTAGAAGGCAGCCGACTCAGCTTCCTATGGATAAAAGTTTGCAACCTATGGGGGTCACCCTTTATATACGCGATGGTGCACGGAGCACAAGTCCATGCTAGCACTGTCTAATGCCAAAGTGAACGAAAACTGCTAAGTTTTATAGACACCGGAACAGGTCTCTAGCCTAGACCACTAAGTATGAACGTTAATGTTTCAAATGATCCTTAGATTAATTGATAGATTTTAAAGTTGATTTTGGAATTATGTTTTGATTTGAAGGCCTTAACGATGTTACCTATTCCTAAAATGCAACTAGATGATGAAATGAAATCCTTTAATTCGATGAAAGCTATCTACGTAGGGAAGAAGATCACTCAAATCATGCATCAAACCAATGAAAAAGTGCATCCATGACAATCTTCAAATGATAAATTCAAAACCATGAAATCTAATATTTCATATCATAAGAAAATGCAATTCCAAAACAAACCTTAAAGAAAAACTACCTTAAGATATAATCAATGGAATCTAGTGCAAAAAAGTAAAAGAGAATTCAAGCAAGCCAACAAACATGAAAATATCTTTCACATTAATGATTTGAATGCAACAAAAAATTCTTCGAAAACTACGAAAAGATAAAAACTTTCACTTTCACTTTTTGAAACACAAAACTCAAAGCAAGCACTTCCTTTCGATTCAAATGAGAAAATCAATTTGTAATATATTGTTTGTCAAACAGAAATTAAGAGGAATTCATAATATCTACTCAATACGACACTAATGAAAGGAACTTAAGACACAAGAACCAAAAGTGATCTGCAAAGAATGTCTGAACACAAAAAAAATCTTTAACACAAGTAATTGATCTCTGATGAGAAGACCAACGAGCGGATGAAGTATGACCTAGAAGACATGGAGACCCTAAAAGGCTAATCAAACTTCAAAGATATTCAAACCAAGCTAAAAGGGGATTTCAATTAGACAATAAAAGAGTCAGCTAAGATCACATTAGTAGATCATTGGGAGAAGACAAGAAGAATTAAAAGCAATAAGACAAACCCTCAATTTCTTTAACTTCTGCAATGATCACACCTGTTAAGCGAAAATGAAAAATCATCGCTACTATAATCAACAAACCCGGAATATCATCGCGACAATTAGGGAAAAAATGCGATGGGCGAGAGAAACAAAGAAAACACATAGAATCTTCAAGAACAACTTAAATCAACAACCTTCAAGCATTTACCAGAAACTGAGACTGACTACAGATAAGAAATGAAGTCTAAGAATGAATGGTTTATCAAACTCATCAAAAGACAAGGTGAAGAATGAGAAGGAAAGGATCATAGGCTCCCCAACGAAGTTGCCATATTGTTGACAAGGTTAATCCTATCTGCGGACATAGTTGATCCATTTACCCCAATGAGTGGGTCTAGAAACTAAAGCGACAATCAAATAGACATATTCCTAGGTTATAATTGAAATAAAGAACAACAGAGATGGACTACCTTGTTCTGATGCTATTCCAATTTCCTTTGTTGAGGGCCTCGAACTGCTTGTGTCACAGACTTGTTCCTACTTCCCTCGGTGTTTATGCACCTACACAAGTGATGAAGAGACAATAAAGCATGCCAAAGCCAATAGCAAATCCAATAACAACCTACTTAACTGATCAAGGAATGTCAAACTAAATAATACATGAACATAGATATTTTGGGAAGATGAACCAATAATTTTATATTATTATGAAATAAAGGGAAACTTACAACTAAAGCCTCGATGTTTAAAGGCTATCCTTAAGTGGTAATCTATGTCTGAGCTAAGAAATATCCAAGCATTCCTTCTCTAAGTCAAATGAATAGCCTCTAGGCACAAGCTTAGCATAAGGGTGCAAATAGACATGGAACAACTATTCTCTAATGGGAGAGGATGAATTTATAGGCTGGAAAAGGGAGTTAGGACTTACCCAAAGATAGGATTAGGGCCTCATCTCAAGGAGGTAGCTCATAGGGATAAGACCAAGAGGCCAAGATGAGAGGATTTGACCTCATCTATGTCAAACAACCTCCAGCTCACCACTCTGGAAGCTTTTAGATCATGAAGCTTCCCATCCTCTTTTGGAAAATTACCTTTTTTCGATCATCACATGTATGCAAGGGAATAGAGCGATGCCATCACTAATCAAGTACAGTGCAACAGGTGACCATCATTGTTTTAAGCCTTATAAGATCAGTGATCCTCATTTTAGGGTTTTAAGAGCTATTTCCTGAGGAAAATCTTGAGGCATTTTCCAATCAAAGTCTTAGGAGGGATTTGAGTTGTATACATAGATGAGTATACTGTATAATGGTCATGTTGCGGTCACTTCGAGATATGTTACAGGCAAGTGTAGGAGGTGTGAAAAACTACTTTGTAACAATAGTCCTCGAAGCCTTGGTTGTTAAAATGCTATGGAAGGCCTTGGTGGGTTTAATTACTAGTCCTTGGTTGGACAAATTCTTTGGACATCTAGTAAAAGTTGTGGGTTGACTTACTAGCCTTGGAAGCCTTGGTTGGACAAATGCTCTAGAAGCCCTAGAAGACTTGGATAGAGACAAATCTAATGATTGTTTTGTGATGTCCAACCGTGAGGTGGAATCACATTTTGATGGCTTGAGGTTGATGGACTCTGGAAGCCCTGAATAGTTTTTTATTGATGTGTTCTATGAGATCCCACATTTATGATTGGTATATGACACGGGGGTTAATGGTTGAAGAGATATTGGGCTCATCCATTCTATGGTCGGGTGGAACGTGGTAGTCCCATATTGGGTTGAATTTTGTATTATTAATATGAGGTTATTTCTTCTTGTTATCTCATGAGTATTATAATGGTTTATATATGAATTATATGGCTATTGTATCCTTGCTACTTCTATTGCTATTATGTTGGTTATGAATATGTATTATGACAATGGCTATGTATGGCTCCCATCAGTTTTTTACTTGTATATGAGTCAACAATGTATCTATAGCCTAATGGATGAAACTGCGGCTAAAGGGACAATGAAATAATGCTTCATAACGAATATCAGATAAGTATAAGATCCCTATGCTCATATATGTTATTTACACATGTAGATTACATATTCGTGATATGTTTGACGAAATTCCTATCATGGCTAGTAGGGGTCGAGTCAAGGTCTTGTTCCCATAATTGCATTAGTACTATCATTTTCTTATTATCTTACTGTTCATAAGATGTCACTCGATTCTAGGCAGTGAGCTAGCTTCTCAGCCTAAAAAAGTGGCTCGAATCTTGGGGACGTTGGCACAACATTGTAAAAAAAGTCCCTATACAGTTGCTTACAGGCTTGTGAGAGTGTCCAGAGGTCCTTGGATGTTGGCATGCCCATAGCATAAGAGCATCTAGAGGTCAAGTGGTCCAAATCTCAGTGGGACTCAAGGGCTGGCTAGGAAAAAGGTTGATATTGTTCCTAGGAGTCCTATTATTGATGTTGAAGGTCTGTATGGTGTGTTTCTATTAGTTCCACTTCCTTAATGTGACCTAGGAGGTCAAATAATATCACAATATGTTAGGGTCCAACCGTAACCCCTTTATTTATGTAATAAGCCCAATGGGTTGAGTCACATTCATAGTTAGTTAGAGATTAAATAAAGCCCACATTAATCATTGTAAGTGGTTGACCCACATTAGAGAAAAGGGACAACAGTTAGCTGTAAATGGGCCATAGTTAATAAATAAAGTGGTTAACCCATGTTATGTAAGGGACCACTAGTAGCTAGGGTTCTGGATGTTATTTATCTATAAATAGTCTTAGTTAGAAAGCAAAGATCATTGAGTCTTATTGTAATTGAGCTCTACTTTTCTGTAGGTTGCCCCCTCGAAGAGGAAAGTGAACTTTGAATCTAATTATAAATAATAAAATACTTGTTTTATCTAATTTATTCTATGTTCTGAGCTATATTTCTTCACATTTGTGGTATTTTGGAATTTCTCCAAGGTCAAGAGCATAACGAGCAGTATCAGAGAACTTTCTAAGGTCGGTTGTACCTCCAATTTTCACAGAACATTTTTTAGGCTAGAGAGGTATTCTAATGTCTTTAAAACATGAGATCTGTCATTGAGCACATAAACCTTTTGATTTGGGGAGGCATGCACATAAGAACTACAATAGGTGATCACACTTGTTGGACTCCCTTGTAACGCTTGTGGATACCCCTTCAAGTAGTAGCGCATTAGACAAATCCACGCATAGATTGCACTTCCACGTACCCTTAGGTGTATCGAAAGCCCCCTAGGCTCATATAAAACCTAGCCTTAGATAAGCCATCGATCTTCAAGCTGCTACATTACACTCAGAAAAACACTCCAAGAGATTGCTCACTCGTACAATACCATAGTCAGGTAGTACGAAAAAGTGTACAATTGATCCTCCTTAGTTAGCGCCCTGAAATATTGGGCCAAGTACTATTGTTGGACCCCTGTGTATATTGCAATTTGTACCACCTGACACTCCATTGTGACCATAGTTCCCTCTGGTATCTGAAGATCACCCACTACCTTATCTTCAAGATCAGATCCAGTAGTTGGGGTTCTCCCATTGTAGTGCAAATCAGATCCAATAGTTGGGGGTATGCTGCCACCATACAAATTAGTCCAACAGTTGGGGTTCTGCTATCACTGTGCAACTCACATTCAACAGTTGGGGTTTCAAAGTGCCGATCAAAATCTTTGTGTAGTGAGGCTTGTTTCTACTACAGTCTGGGACCTATTTTTGCAAGACATTGGGCAGGATCAAGTTTTCTGGAATTTGACCATTGTAGTATTGATTAGCGAGGAGTAAAACTCCTTTTAGAGTAAAAAAAAGGAATGACCATGATATGAAGGATTGTGTTATGGTCATGAAGAAATTGGAGAGTGCTCAAATTTTGTTGAGGAAATAAATCATCAAGCAATGATATGTCACACCATGATGGTAGTGATAATGAAAACTGTCTTGAAAGAGAGATGAATGTTCCAATAGACTGTTATACAAGAAAATGACCTCGTAATTAGCTCAGAGGAGAAGGATAGACTAGTTAAAGACATGACCTAGGACACAAGCCTATTTTCCAAGATAATGATCCCTAGGAACTAGAAAGAAGAGTTAGCACGCTCCCTATACATGAGTCAGGGGCATTAGTCCATAGGGTAACTCATTGTTTTTCCTAAGGGACAACGTTACCCAAGTTTTATGAGATTCCAGAGGTCAATGAATGGTTTGATTGACTGTTATTCCACGTTTCACTAAAATGTCATCTTAGATTTTTCGAAAGGGAACTCATGAGAGAAATTGCAAGGATATGCCTCTCATCATCTATATATTGGTGGTTTAGGCATTGTGAAAAAGGTCAAAGGATTTTCAAGTGATTATTGAAACTTTGTATCAGATATAGTTGCTTTACTACCAAGAGGTTAAGAAGACAGAGAGAGAGAGAAAGGAGCTAGAGGATTAAGGGAAGCTTGATATACTAGATGGTTGTAATCATTCTTTCCTATCTAATAACATAGACCTGTTGTTGTGTTATTTACTTGATGGTGACAATGTCATGATTGTTTACATATTGATTTAGTACCATCGTTTATGAGTAGATTATATTTATGTTGTTTTGATATCTATATGTATTAATGTTTTGATTATCAAAGTTCATATGCTATAGTATTACTCTTCATCTCGTTTATATGCACATGTTGATCTAGGAGCTAGAAAAGGGGTCTTTTGTTCTGCTACATTGGGTTCTCCAGCAAGACTACATCAATATATGAAGTAATCTCTCCTTTTCTACTTTGAATATCATGCATTGATATAGATATGTAGATGCTTCTTTGTGCCAACTGCAGTTAACTTGAACAGTCTTTCTTGGATCCCAAGAAGATATTGAGGGTATTGAGGGTCTGCAAAGTCCAATCGTCATCATCAAATTCACAACCCAAAGGACATGTATAAGTGTCATGGGGTTTTTAAAAATGTTGGTGACTTTGATTATTTATGGGAAATGTTTCCTTGCACATTTTGTGATGTAGCTGACCATTGTGTAGCCAATTGTGAGCAACATAAGCAAATGGTCAAAATGATGGATCAAATACTTGGGACAAAGCATGAGGCATCTCTCCTTGTTATGAAGACTTCCTTGTCGATGGGCAAGTGAAAGCATTTTTGTACCCATTGCAATTTGAATGGGCACTAGATTGAAAGAAGTTGGAAACTTCATCCAGAACTTCTTCCAATGAAGGAGGTCGTCACGTGGCTCAGTAGGAGGTCATCATGTTGCCCAATCAGAGGTCACCACATGGCTCCTCCACATTGGTCAAAATTTTATGTTTAGGCCCAAGGGCATCAACAAGGTCCGATCACATGAAATGCCACTCAAAAAATCTTGCCTCCACCATCGTATCATCTCTTTGGTTCTTAACCCATTAGGGTCACAAGTTATATTTAAAAATGTATGGTTTCCACATTGGGGGAGAGCAGTCAAGCACTAGCCTTGGCACCTGGTCATAACACTGTCCACATGACCAATGGTGGAAGAAAATCAGAGGGAGCGGGGACCAGCCTGGGTGCCTAGTAATGATTATCACCACCCAAACTTGGTGGACAATGCTATCAGAGTGTGGAGGGGATTCAGTGCTAACCCCTAGTTCTATGGATGCCATGGGACTCGACATGGAGCCAAGTCCAATGAGGGAAGCAATTAAGGTCTTGCCCCTAGTCACAACAATTCACCGTAACTGAAGTTGGGAATAAAGGGAGCTAACCTGGCTTGGCTGGGTAATTGGCCCCATGCCACAACCATGTTTCCTTAATGTGAATAGTCAGCCCCAGAACCTAGTTGTATGCACTCCATGTGACCCTATTTTTGCGCATAAGAATTATTGGGAAATTTAATGAGGTGAAAGAAACCACCTTTGATGGGTGAAATTGTCATTTGACGAATTGTGTAAAGGGCGAATTCGCAAGACAATTAGCATGTTTGGCCAAATTGCATGACATATCAGAGCTTAGATTGGAGAAGCATAACTTGCTCAATTTTAAACCTTTTTGAGCTCAAGAAGAGCCTAGATTGAGATTTTTAAGCATCTTGAACTCATTGGAAACCTCCATTTTCCAACTTGATCTCTTTTTGAAGGATTTTTTGTAGGTTCAAGTCTTTTAGTGCTAGAGACAATCAATGTTTTGGAAGTAGTTTGAAGGCATTTTGAGCATGGAGAGAACCTAGTCAGGGGTTTTATAGCCTTCTAATTTCATCTAAAACAACGGTTACTTCTATATTGTAGCTCTTTTTATTTTTTTCTCATTATGTGTTCATGTGAGAAGTCGTTGTCAGTACTTCAATGCAAAATTGTAGTATGTTTTTGTGCTTGGATTTCAAGTGGAGTGTAGGGACCTAATGTATGATTCCTTTTCATGTTAACCATTTCATGACTTGTTGTAAGGAGTAATTTTTCTTAGTGATGATTCTTTATAGGAGAATGTTTCTTTGTAGAAGAAATAAGCCACTATAATGTCAACAATTTGTACGTACTCATTCGCAATTGAAAGCAATAGAGTGGTCTAGTTGTTGGAGGAGGCCTAGAGATGTAGCCTAGAAGGGGTGAACTCCATCATTAAATGTTTGTTTCTTCTCTTCATGTTCTGTCATTTTGAGTTGCATGTGAATGTTTTCTATGTCAAGTTCATATGAAAATCAAAATCACCTTTATGAAGAGGTTGTGAAACAAAGTTGATAACTGTTAGTTTTATACATCCACACTAGTTTTTGAATAATGTGTATGTATGAGCATGTTTATAAACCAAGATAACATACATACATATCGATTCAATGAATGAGAAATCATTGTGGAAATACCATTCAAGACTATCAATTTACATATATTCCTTCAATTAAAAATTTTATAGATAAAGGAACAACCAATCCTTCTAGATCTACTAAACCTTCAATGATTTTAAATCTATCAATATTTAATGGTAATGCAAGGTAAATATCATACTTTAATTAAAATAATTTTAAGCATTGTCATATCTCTAGGCACGTTTAATTAAATGGAATAGCAAATGTTAAAATGAAATGTTGAATGCAAGAGAATAAGAAACTTCAAAGCAAAAAGTGATACTATTTGAGCTCCATGCCATATGTAACTCTCTTGCGAAAAGTGCACATCAAACTTCCATACTTAACACACTCACTCATTTTTCCTTTTTTGCAATTTGTTCAATATGGTAGGGCACGCAATTCCCAAAATTCATTATATTTTCATAGTTATATCATGCAAATTCAACATTTTAGCAAGACATGATTTTTTTCTACAAATTAGAATGAGAAATTCATTTTTTTTTAAGGAATTATTGATTAACATAGCTAAGAAAAAGTTTTGATCAAACTCCCTAAGGGAGTCTCTAGTATGGAGTTCCAATAATATGTTACAAGTATAATAAAACACCTTATTATACAATTGTGTCAAATAACACTGTAACTATACGAGATAATACAATTGTCCATTTAACCCTTTCTCAAATTGTATCTCAAGATTGGTCTCTAAAATTATTAAGGAACCAAGAAATAATAATTTAGTATTTAAAATTTTAACCCTAATCACTCTATGAATTTTATCTCCAAAACGGTGCCTTAGAAATATGTTGCTTTTAATGAACAAGCTCTCTAACCATAACTTTTATACCATTCTGTAATATCAAATATAAACACAACATAATAGTGACGCTACACATTAAACCTTAATAAAAAACAAAAACAAACCTCGTTCGAAGTGTGTAAAGAAATATTAAATATTTATACATAAATGTTACATTAACCAATAAACAAATTCCTAAAAACAAAACTGTGTCGAAGTCTCTATCAAAACATTAAATTTTATACATAAATGTTATTATAGAACAAGAAATACATGATATCCGTTGATTTTCGTAATAATATCATTGGCTTGGCTTAAATTAAGCCCACGGTAATTGACGCTTCGTATAAAATCTTACTACATAATAAGAACTAAATTTCATAATATTAAAATCCTAGCGACTTCAGTTATCAAAAGCCCAAGGAGTTTGACGCTTGACGGCCTCCACGTCTTCCGGAGTGAGGTTATTGTCAATGTTCAGCATCTCTCGCACTTTTTCGTGTGTTTTGCACGCAGTAATTTCCCTCGCAATAGTTCGACAGGCCAAGTCGAGAAGCGTGGGGATCTTGAGATGCATGGCAGCCAGTGCAAGTTGGAAAAGAGTGGGATGATCCACATTCACAAACTCCACATCCCATGAGTCAACATCCTTTTTGGGACGTGGGGGGTGATCAACGTGGTGGTACGTGCAATATTTGATAATCTTTTCTAAAATATCGGTGGACACAAACGGTAGAGGAATGGGATTTTCAGTGCCAAATTCCTCCGCCACCATCATTATTATCACCGACTGAAACGCCACCGCTTTTGGTACATCCAATATTTGGCCATCGGAGCTCTTCAGTCTTAAAATCTCATCATTCTGTACGCCCTCCGCCTCCTGCTGCCTCTCAATTTCCATTTCCGTTGTAATTGAAGAAGACGATGTTGAATTTGATTTGACAACGGACGTCCGTGTATACTATTTTCTCAATCACCTAATTCGATTCTGTGATCGTCCAAGATTACTATTTCTTTGATAAACAACGAACAATTTTTTCTTATGATTTTTATTTATGAAATCTAATGTGTGTATATATATATAGTGAGTATGTTATGGACTGCAAGCTTTCTTGGATGCGTGTCGACGTACCATTTCGTGTTCTATGAATCAAATAAAAGTATAAGCCGACTTTTACTGGAAAAAAATAAGTTATTCATCTAATAAATAAAGCTTAATTAATATTGTAGTTGGTGAAATGGATCAGCAGTTTGTATTAAGTTTAGTTTAGTTTAAGATGAAATTTTATAGGGAGGGGTGGAGCATTAAAGTCAAAGCAGGAATTAAGCTATTTACAAGGGAGTTCTACTAAGCAAGATTAGTTTTCCATTCAAAATTGGAGTTTAGTCAATCTTAGCCTAGTTGTTCACATATACATATACATATACATATATATAAGTGTACACACTTTGAAGATAAAGTGAAATTAATTTTAAAAATATAAAAGCGCTCTTGAAACAACACAAGTAATTTCTACCCTTTATTTCGAAGCCTTGTGAATGGGACATATGCATCATGGCTATGTTTTTGTGCACTTGTAATGGGAGTTAACATAGAGAGGGTTACTAGAAAACTATGGTGTTAATTTTGGATTCAATTTTTTTGTATTTTGTATTTTTTTTTTTTAAACTCCATCAGTATGAACAATGCATACAATCCGTTATATGAGCTTACCTTATAGAGTATTCATCATCTTACTTGAATATGGGGTCATTATTAGCTCTTGGACATCATGGATGGGTCTTGCATCAATAGAGGGAAATACGAACCTCAACTCTATGAATTAATTCTTAGACTCAAGCATCATGGATATTTTCCATAATCAATACATATGAGCTATATAGGATATGATTCACCTCAAATTAGGATATGATCACTATAAACTAATTAGTTATGAAGCAAGAATATCACTCAACACCTAATGAAGGTAGTGAGGAGAACAGGAGGTTTGTAAGCTAAATGAAGTTTCCTAGTTTCAAGTACCATGAATAGAGGGAGGTGGGAGAGAAACGGGGAGACTGGAATAGAGAAAGAGAGGACCCTAGAGAAAGAAGGAGAGAGGGAGAGAGGGAGGGAGTTGGAGAGGGAGAGGGAGGGAGTTAAGAAGAAAGACATAGACATAAAAAGATTAGGAGAGAGAGAGTGAGGGAGACAATGGAGGGATGAAGAGGAGTGAGGGACAAAGGAGAGCAGGAGGGAAGAGAGAGGGAATAGAGACAGTGATAAGGGTAAGAGAGAGAGGGAAAAGGGGAAGAGAGAGAGAGAGAGAGAGAGAGAGAGATTGGGGGGTGACATAAAGAAGAAAAGAAGGAGAGACATAGGGAGATATAGATATGGATGGTATGGGAGTGAGAGGGACGAAAAGAGAGATAGAGAGAGGCGGGGAGAGGGAGAGAGAGAGGTAGTGAGATGGGAGAGAGAGGGAGAGAGAGAAAGAGAGAGGTGTGGGGATAGGAACAAAGATGGTGGAGGGAGAGAGAGGGTAGAATAAAGAAACACAGAGAGACATACTATATTATATAGTACTATATAATATTGAACATTACTAACCATATAGGAAGATAAAATATTTTACAAAAGGTAAAATAAATTTGATTTAGATGCCACATGCATATTTTTGATTTTCACTACAATAAATGTATTGATTTCAGTGTACATGTTGATTTCTAATCATGTTTGATTGATTGCACTGGCGACATTGATTTCAATGTAGTTGATTTTCTAATCTTCTTTCATTACTTGAACTAGATGCATTGATTTTTATTGTAGAATTTGATTTCTAAACGTATTTGATTGCTTCCACTAGATGCATTGATTTCAGTGTAGATTTTCATTTTTAACACTATTTGATTTCTTGCACTGGATGAATTAATTTTAGTGTAGATGTCGACTTCCAGTACTACTTGATTTCTTGGACTAGACACATTGATTTCAATCTAGAAGTTTATTTTTGATTTGATGTAACTAAACATATGATGTACATTAATTTCAAAGGAAGAATAATAGTGTGCATTGATTTTAGTGTAAGCAAAAAAAATTGATTACCTGCATTGATTTTTGTGTTGCAATAATTCAACCATAAATAATACTTGAATTTTCATCTTAAATAAAATGTTCACTTACATGAAATCTTTTCTTCTTGACACTATGAAATATTTATAATTGACTACATTCGTATTATTCCCATGTTCTATCATTAAAAATTGTCAATCACATTGCATTCAAACTAGGTAATAGAAGACAACTAGCATTGAAACCTAGTTGCATTTTAACATTCCATAAGTGAGCATGATTGACTTTGGAGAAAGCTACTATTAACATTAGAGAGAGAGAGAGAGAGATTTTGTGAAATTTATTACAATAGCCCAAGTAAAATATTTGAGTAGTCTATGATTTTAGCCACCATTTTCATATGATCTATCTATAAAGATGGAAAGACTAATAGGTGTGACAATAAGAACAAAAGAAGAAAATAGTTTTATATTGATCACAATGAATACTATTTGTAATTGACTACACTATTATCATTTACATGTCCTATCATTCAACATTCTTTCATTGTCACTTTACATTCAACAAAAAAAATCCAACGTTTTTCATCATTTAAATTATTGACAATCCCTATTATCTCAAAAAATTAAGGTATCTAAGAAAATTTAAAATTAAAATGACCACATTAATGTTAGACATATTTAACATATATAAAATTATTAGCATAATTATATGTTTAATAAATTTCCTGCGGCCACAAATGATTGAAATCAACCTATGTTGACCTTAACCCCAGATCTATCGAAACTAAGAGGGATCAAATATCTCAAGGTGGAAAACTTTCCTCAAGTTTTGCGCTTGAAAAGAAGATTTATAGTTTGATATATTTTATCTCTCTTAGTGATTGATAAATCTAGGGTTAAGATTGATCTACGTTTCTTACAATATATTTTATATTTAGCAAAATTTTAGGTGTTTTTGTTAGGAAGACTACATGTAGAAAAATATGGAATGCCTATATGGAAGTTTGTAGAAAATTGTGTATTATTAAGGAGTTGTTTGAAGCTAATCTCTAAAACTATTAAGATAATTTATATATTTATATATAACCTATAGAATTTACATGTAGATTCACAAGCTAATGCAATTTGCTAAAGCAAGAGACAATAATCTACTTCTACTCTTTATAGAGGAAGCTCATAAACATCGAGCAAACAATAATCAATAGAGGAAGAGAATCAAAGGCACATGACACAATAAATATCCAGGGAAAGCCACAACTCAAAACCCCACTATCTGTTTTGTATTAATCTGAAAAATCAATACGAAGTTACAATGCTTCTCTCTAGAAAAATCCCAACACTCAGCAAATTTAATCTCCAACTCATAAGAAAGCTTAAGGCCAAAGCTTAGCCTCTTCACAAGTTATCCAAGTCTATATTCCAGTGTGTAATTCATATGGAGGATAGCTTGTATTTAAAGGGAAATAAAGACTCTAAAAACTGTGCAATCACTTAAGGATCAGTTCCTGAATGCATGAACTACTAGTGCAACTAAGAAAAATCTAAAACAAATAGTAAATTATCCATGCACTCTAGTCTCAATTGGGTCTTTCTCATAATCAACATGGATGAGTTTCTGATGAGTAAATATTTAGTTAACTAGAGTAACACTGGTGGAATTCATTAGAGACATTTGTTGGGATGTGGTTCCGTGGGTCAGTTTTGGGGTTAAGGTAACCCAAGTTTTGGTACATTTTGGGTAAATAATATAAAGTCTCCATGATTTGTGGATGCAGAGCGCATAGATGGCTAGGAGTCAAAGGGATTTAGCCCCTTTTTTTATGTAAAGTTGAGTCAGTTTTGAGATCCACCAATGGTCCACGGACAATGGCATTGTATGAAAAAGGGTATAAATGGGTGTGTTTTAGGGAGTCTAAGGCATGTTTTTGATAATGAAGAGTAGGAAATGGTGAAAAGTGATAGCAAAAAGAAGTGGGTGAGGTAGAAGAAAGGCTCTACAGCTGTGTGCGTAAGATAAGTTTGAGTCTGTAACCTTCAATTAAAGATCAATAAAGATAGTTAATGAAGCATTCTTGTGTATTCATGGCTATTTTTGGTAATATTATATGTTGTCAATGAATGAAGTGTTTTATGAAATATTGATTGAATGTTGCACAACTCTCTTGAATAAGTGTTAATGATGTATGCAATGCATGTTTAAATACTTTCGCGAAGACTCTGATGAATTTTGTGTTGTTTACTAATAACTTAAGTAGATCTACATGAACACTAATTCAGAGTTGTTCTCTTATTTTCATAAGTGGATAAATTGATTGATAAAGGTCCACTAAGATAGATCGTAGACCTTCGCGAAGGTCTAGAGGCTATTTTAAAAAAATTGTAGTAACGTGCCCTAAAAGTTTATCGATCTTTGTGAAGGCAGATATGAGGCATTGAAAGACATCACATTAGTCTCTCGATGCAGAAACTTGGTTCTTGCATTCCCCCATACTTCTTCAGGTGAGATTGCAGCTTGTGGTACATGGGTTGTTGCAGAAAGGGCCAATAGTGTAGGAATTTGTTGTTTGGCACAACTAAATCTGAACCTGGGTTAGGATCTCCTAAGCCAACAAATGGTTCTGTTGCTAGGATCAAGATCTGCTTGAAGGAGATGTGGCATGTCACAACATTAGAATCTGATCAAGAAAGAAATTGAGAAGTAGTTGGATCAGAAGATTCACAAGTTCGCGGTGTAAGAAAACAAGAATCCGTGTCTGTCAAAGGAAGAGTGGTTGAATAGGTATCTGTATATTGAAATACATGAGATATTATTCTGCACCTTCCCCATTAAAATGTATGAATGGTTGGCTAAATTGACAAATAGCCAATGAAGGTGGAAGCTCGATAATCCGATAGTGTGGACTCCAGAGTTAGTGCAACGACTAGAAGCTTCTAAAAATAAGATTGCATGGGTTTTTGATCATTGGCTCAATCAAATTATAGGAAGATTTCTTACAGAATTTGCAGTTGATACCTCAGTCAACTATAATGAAGTGGAGAAAAGATTTTTCAAAGGACCGCGAGGTAAGTACTTACGAAATTTGAATACGTGGATCAAAATTTTGTTATGCGAAAAAGGGGTGATGCCATTACCTTAATGTTTGGAGCTACACAAAGTGGATGACTCTTTAGAAACCATGAGGGATCAGGACTAAAGTATAGTCCATTGATTGGACCTCCTTTAAGTGATGACGAAGGGGCAGAACAGACTCCGGCATGAAGCGTTGTTCAACTAATCACTCAGGGGATTCCTTGAGTAAATCATCCTTCCACTCCACCACCACCTCCACCTCCACCACGTACACCTTCACCCACACCTCCACCTCCACCACCAACATCCAACATGGCAAACACAATGAAGCTGTCGATTTTGAAGGGCATAGGGAGTGAAGATAAAAAAAAATTTGGTTTGTTGTGAATGTTGTGTGGACAATGAAATAGATTACTAATGACAATATAAACAAGGCAAAGTTGGTTACCAATCTATAGGATCACACACTAACTTGGTATATTAAATATTGTTCTAATAATCCTATTTCATCACTAGTAGAAACTAAGGCGACTTTAAACAAGGATTTTAGTAACCCTAATCCTGACTCGCAGTCAGTAATTAGATTCAAAGAAATCATGATGAGGGTCAATGAGACACCTTGGGAATTAGATCAAAGGTTGAAATGTCAGATTCGAGAAGCTAACATGTAGCTCAAAAATAGTCAACATCACGAATGGTTTATAGCTTTGCTTCTCCCCCACTTGAGAATTGATCTATCACAACAGAAGATAGGAATGCAAGTAGAAGCCTTGGAAATAACGATTAGGTTACATGCATCACCTATTCAGCATGCGACCATGGGAGTACAATATATCCAGTCTTAGTTATCGAGCCTCCACCTAGAACTACAGATTTTGAAGAAAGACAAGGAGACTAAACCAGAAGTGCGGGCAGACATTTGGTGTTTGAAGTGTAAGGGCCAGGGGCATGATAAAGACCATTATCCTATATATGCAAATTATATTAGAGGAGGGGGACCAATTCCCTTGAAGCCAGAAGCCCCAACATGGATGCGTATGGGGGTTGCACTATGGTGCACTATTTGTGAGGTTACTAGGCAACATGAGATGGATAATTGTCATTTACTACAAAAATTCATCAAGGCATGCCAGCAGTTGTTCTATAACTACTACAAATCGGTGGGCCACGATGAGCGCCACTGTTGAAGCTATGAGCTGATGATGGAAAGAACACCTACATATCGGATGCAAGGAGAAACTTGACCCTTAAAGCAAGGCACCAGAGGGGTGCACAAAGGTTATTAGGGTCAAGGATGGGGTCGAGGCGAAGGAGGACCTGGTAGAGGTCACAGTCAGATTATGTGCTACAACAGTGGACAACCAAGGCTCTATGCATGAGAATTACAGAATCAGACCTGCTCTTCATGTGAATACTATAGCTAGTTTGACCATACTATAGAAGAGTGCCTAGTACTGATAGCTAAGATGCAGGAGAAGAATGTGCATCCTCAGGAGCCTATCAAAACTTTTAGATTATGAGAGCTAAGCCCCCCGCTAGGAAGATCAAAGCATGAATATAGTGCTGAGAAGTGGCATAATGACTGGCGATGATAAGGGCAAGCAACCTGAAGAGGATGGATGGGTCTACAAGGCCCCAGATAAGGAAGTTGGTTTTGATTTGGAGCACGGTAAGGAAACTTTTATGGAAGCCAAGAAGAGCTTCGTTGAGGCTTCCACCTTAGCAAGCTAAAAATATGCAAGAAACCAACGCATCTATAGAGGTTAATCCCTCTATCCTCACTACATTTTTGGAAACTTGCATAAAACTACTGTGCGATAACAAAGCTATGGAAGGCCTACAGTAATTAATAAACAAATCTAGTAGTAAGGAGAAGGTCCTTAGTCGACACTGGGTGGTCAAAAAAATTAGCAAACCTAAGGCTTGAATAGGGCACGAGATGAGGCTCATTGTGCCGATAGGTCATTATGAGATGGACCAGGTCATCTTAGATCTGGGGTCCGATGCGAACGTACTACCAAAACAAAAATGAGAAAGGATGTGGAGACCTACACTATAGTGGTCTCCGATTTAGCTCAGAACACTGAACCAACAAAAAATCATCCCCATGGGATGATTATATGGAGTAACAATTGATATAGAAGGTGCAAGTGCGATGGTCGAATTTGAGGTTATAGAGATCACTGATGACAATAATCCATACCTCGCACTGTTGGGAATTGACTGGGCCATTGATATGAATGGGGACATCAATTTGAAGAAGAGGACAATGTCATTTGAAAGGAAATCACTTCAGGTTGTAGTTCCATTGGACCCTACAAAAGGGGTGCACTATACTGAACCTGTTCACGATTATGAAGAAACTAAGGATGAACTGGATCAAATCTACAAAATAATAGCATGAGATCAGGACTAGATCAATTCGACAGGGGGATGGATGGATTGCATGGGACCGGGAGAGCTCCTGTATCTCAGATTCAGACGAAGAGCTGGAACATTGGTAGAATCGCTTGCATGAAGTATCCACACTACGATGCAATGTGATGACGAAGTCGCTATGCTGTGTCTCATGAGAGGTAAGGAAATTACCATATTGTCATGGTTTAACTAATGCAGATCTGTTTTTGGATGAATTTGAGTGCAAAGTCCCTGAGGATCACCACATCCAAGAATTAGAGTTGGCACTGCGTGTTACACCTCCATAATGGTGGGGTATGCATAAGGATAGTTTTACTGGATGGCGAGATTATAGAAGAATGATGAAGCTGAGAATATATTGGAAGGGATGATCTAGGTGATCACATAGTGAAATGGACTAAAGCATGGGGTACAGAACCGCACCCATAGTGGGTACACATATTTTTCCATACTTTGGATACAGTTCCCATGAACTGATATCTAGAAACAAAGCTTTGCCATGGTACCGAAGACTTGGACATATTGATGGAAGGATTCTTATTAACCTTCATTTTTGAAAATGTCTTCATGAGCATTGATGAAGCTCTACAAGAGATTAAGGTGATCATATTCAAAAATGCCGAAAGAACCTATTGAATGGACCCAGCTAGATTGGAAATCCTAGCTATGCCATGCGCTGGAATGCTATAATATGACCACTGAAGAAGAAGAAGAAGATCTGAGAAACATTAACATTCTAGAGGCAGAAGGACATCAAGAAGTTGAAGGTCCTCAAATAGACAACCCGAACATCACTACACCATTAAAGACAAAGCAAGTAAACATTTGCACTGAAGCATAACCAAAGTTCACAAAGATTGGAGACTATTGGGATGATGCTACCATGGATAAAGTTGTTGAGTTACTCTGTGAATACCAGGATCTCTTACCCATGAAGTTTTCGGATTTGAAGGGCATAATTGGAAATTTCAGTGTTATGAATATCACTCTAAAGACGGATGTGAAACCTATTAAGTAAATACTGTATCGCCTTAATCATAAGTACAAGGAAAAGGTTCGCTAAGAGTTGGATAAGATGCTCGAAGAAAGCATCATAGAACTAGTTGAAGTATCTGATTAGGTGAGCCTGATGGGAGTTCATGAGAAGAAACAAAAAGGAGAAATAAGGATTTGTGTAGATCTGTGGAAGCTTAATGATGTGTGTGTTCATGACCCATTCCCAGAACCATTTACAAATGAAGTATTAAACAATATTGGAGGGCAGGAGGCGTATTCCTTCGCTGATGGATTTTATGGGTATCACCAAATTAAGATCATGCCTGAGGATAGGAGCAAAATGACCTTCACGACGAAATGGGGTCTTTTCAGTACATTGTGATGCCGTTTGGACTTAAGAATGCGCCTACCATATTTTCCTGTGTAGTCATAACAATGTTTAAGGAGTTTATTCACAATTTCCTAGAAGTATACTTCAATGATTGGGCCATATTTGGATTAGTGAAGCATCATGTATGAAGTCTACACCTGATGTTGGTTACATGTCGCAGATACTAGATCACGCTAAATTTGAAGAAATGCATATTCTATGTTGCTTTTTGGATATGGCTTGGTCATTTGGTGCAAGGAAGGATTGATGGTGGAACCTGCAAAGATTGTGGTAATAGTGAATCTGGAGGCCCCTAGGAATGTCAAGGAGTTACACGTGACACTGGTACATACGGGATATTATAGAAAATTTATCAACGCCTTTTCTCAAGTTACTGCACCCATGGAGAAACTATTGAAAAAATATGCAACATTCTATTTGGATGAATAATGTTAGTGCAACTTAGATGTATTGAAAGAAAACATGGTCACTGCGTCAATCTTGGTATTCCATGATTGGAAGGATTTTCACATACATGTGGATGCATCTTGCATCACATTGTTTGTAGTGCTAACACAAGCCGGTGAAGGAGAAATGGACCATCCTATGGCCTTCATGAGTAGGAAGTTATTGAAGGTTGAGAAGAATTATTCAACGACTGAGTGCAAAGGATTGGCCGTGGTGTACGCACTGTAGAAATTCAGGAATTATCTATTAGTAGGGCATTCAAAATTTACACAAATCATTCTCCCTTGAATTACTTGGTCAGTAAGCTTGTGTTGGGGGAAAATATCTGCAGATGGTTGTTATTATTTTAGGAGTATGAATTTGAAGTCATTATGAAGTCGGGGAGTTCAAATGCGGCACCTGATCATCTGTCACGGATCAAAACAAGAGATGAGCCTAATAATATGGAGAAAGGGTTTCCAAATGCGTAGCTATTTATGGTGCGTGTAGAAGATAATCATTTTACAGACATTATTCACTTCTTGACTATGGGGATGGCACCAGAAGGATATACAAGTCAGAAAGAGGAATTAATAATTCACGTGACAAATTTTTCAGTCATTGCGGGACATCTATATAAGATGGGTGTTAATGAAATATTGTGAAGATATGTGTTGGATTTTCAACAAGATATCATTCTTGTTGAAGCTCATGGGGGAGCTATGAGAGGTCATTATGCAAGCAAGGCAATTGCATAGAAGATTTTGTGCGCGGGTCTATGGTGGCTAATGTTGCACAAGAATTCCGAGGCATACTGTAAGGCATGTGATGGATGTCAAATAATTGGTAGACTGTTGCGAAGAGATGAGTTGCCATTACATCCTCAAGTATCTTTGCAACCATTTGAAAAATGGGAAATTCTTTTTTGTTGGCCAATTTAGCCCCTGGGAAAGAAAACTGGTGTGTGCTATATCATCACCATGACGGAATATTTAACCAAATGGGCATAAGCACAACTGATTAAGGATTGTTTGGGGGCTATGGCAGAAAATTTATTTTTTGAGTATGCCTTAAGATTTGGGTGCCTAAAAGTGTTGATGAGTGATAGAGGTATGCAATTTTTGAACAAAATGATCAGCGTGTTGACTGAAGAATTCTAGGTCTACCACTAGAAGAGCACATTGTATCACCCGCAGGCCAATGGAACCATTGAAGCCTTCAATAAAATTTTGGAGAATGCACTGACAAAGATCTGAAACGTGCAGCGAAATGACTGGGATGTGTGTGTACCTATAGTACTATGGCCATATAGGACTACTTGTAAGAAGTTGATAGGGCAAACATCATTCCGATTAGTCTATGGAGTTGAAGTTGTAATGTTGATGGAGTATATTGTGCCTAGTTTAGGCATATAAGTTCTCATAGGTATGGTGGATCACAAGGCCTTGGAGGAATGGCTCGCGCAACTGATGGAGCTCAAAGAGGATTGATTTTTGGAAGGATTTCATCAACAAATATAGTAGGAATGTGAAAAATCATGGCATGATTGCCATATCAAAATTCACACTTTCAAGGTAAACGATCTTGTCCTTTGTAGAATTGAGGCTTCTGTGATCCATCATAGTTATAAGAAGAGCTTCGGTGTAAATCACATGACAAAGACATTTGTCGATGCGTTTCGAACCAACTGGTGTGGTCCTGTTAGATGATAGTAAATTCACTAAATTTCTGGGTAAACTCGAGATTCATTGGCTAGCACCATATATTATCAAAGAAATTACAGATGGAGGAACATTTCAGCTTGTGAAACTGAATGGGGAACCTTTTTCGTGAAAGGTGAATGGGAGAAAATTGAAATTGTACATAGGGGATCCTACACAATGACTATATGACAGTAGGATAATCTTAGTGATCCAGGTAGTTACAAGGGAGCTTGAGACTATAAACTACACTACCCAATTTGGAGGACAACGCAGCACACAAGCTGCGTGGACAATGATGGAGATGAAATCCAAGGAGATGTACACAGGAATCTGCACCATGGGGGAAGGCACCGTGCATCATAGCAAGAAAGTGACCGTTGGAGTTACTATTCATGACTTGACAGCTAGAAGATGGTTAAGTGGAGCAGACTGGCAGAAATTAAGGCACAAATATTTGAAGATCTACCGCCAAAACAACATTTATTGTCAGAAATTGGGGGGGAATGGTTGAATTTGAACTCAAAAATCACTATAAATTACACATGTCAGTCCAACAGAGAACACTTTACACTCTCAAAATTGTTGGTGGAATTTGCTGTTTGTTGCCTATGAACATATCGGATTGGGAAAATTTAGTCATGAGCCCCTCATTTGGTAAGTTTTTTGAGATAAACCAGAAGTTTATTCTTGAAAAAATGCTTGCACCAAGTCCTGTTGAAATTGTGAGTACTCACGATATTGCCTATGAGATAGCTGCCCGAAAGTTGTAAGTATGGAAGCTTCAACTGCTGTGCCTATGGCACTAACACTGCCTAGGTTGAATCCTACCCATACCAGAGAAACCCAACCAAGCAAACCAAAGAAGGATAAGCAGAAGAAGCCTGTGCCAGTCCTCACTTCCCCAAGAAAGAATAATGAAACACAAAAGCAGAAGAATGTTAAGCAGTCAGAGAGGATAGTGGACCTGGAGGCGGAAGAGGCCTAGGGAACAAAGGATATAGATGTTGAAGGAGCAGAGCCCACAACAATCCTCCCTAAGTATATCCCTCCATGAAAGGGAAAAGAAAAGGTCAAGAAGGACCCAGATTATGAGAAGTTCACCATATCCATGCCCTTGCTACCTAAGAAAGTCCATTTTGAAGGTCTGTAGCTTGCGAGGATCCTGTTATTGAAAATGGAGAATTGGGACCTCGTAGATCACACTAGATTTCCACATGTGGCGAGGGATAAGTATATGAGAAGGGTCTATTATGGATAGTCAAGTGTTATAGCACTGGAAACAAAGGAATGGGTTCGTAGTGTTGAGCACTTATGGTTACTCAGTCTGTTGTGGGTGCCCCACTATCATCGCACCCCCATCAACACAATATGTGTGTGCAAATTTCTCACATTGGTGCATGATGGTTGTCTATGGCTAGGAGGGCCTATACCCATTACAGACATGCTCATTCACAGAAGCACGCACCTACATTATAAATGAGTGAACCCAACCAAGGAGTTTGGTGGAAAGGCTAGGGAAAAATACCTCACAGAAAGAATGAAGAGGGATTATGTCCTTGTGAAGAAGTCATGAGGGTATTCAATTATGTCTATAACAGACCTGGTAGTTCATTTGGCTGCCCAAATTTTAGCAGTGAAAGTGATGTGAAAATGCCATGTAGATGAAGTTTCAGTGCCAATAGTTTCCTTAGTTACATAGTGCATGCAAGGCATACAATTTAACAGGTCAAGATACCTTTGTCAGGAGTTTCTCGCAAATTCCCGAGAGGCCCAATATGAAACCAAGCCATTCCACTACACTTTGTTGTTGCTATCGATTGTGCTCATCACATGCGAATTTCTAGAGGACAACCCGTTTCCTCCACTCAAGGAAGGATTATTGAAGGCAGTGAAATTCACATCCTTATGGTCTACCAAGGATCCTGTGCGGATTACAAAGATGAAGATATTTTGGATTCTCTTGGAAATGTCTCTCCACATGGCCATCAATCAGTGTCTCAAGTTGTCCCAAATCTTGTTCATGCAGTTTTTAGCCTACGTGGAATTCAAGGCTGACTTCCATAGGGTATATATCTAGGCGCGGAAGGATCCAGAGTAGAAATGGCATGAATTTCCCTATTTGGCGACAAAAACTGATGTGCAGGAGGTTGTAGAAAAATGGCCTACAAAATGGTGCACCCCATCAGACTTAGATGCTATAAAAAGCATAGGCACAGGAAGTTCTACTATGTAGAAAAGAAAGGAGGCAACTAAGCAAGTTGCACATACACTTGTAGAGCAAAATAAGAAGGAAGCCACAAAAAAGGCTTGTGGGGAACAAGAATGTGTTACAAAGGAGCAAGCAAAACAAGAGCAACATGAGTCACAAAAAGATGGCAAGTCATCTTTGCTGGAGACAGAGGAGGAAGAAAATTCAAGACAAGGCGGTAGAGGGGATGAGGGGAGAAACAACCCATTTATTCTAAAGAGATGTGGCAAGGAGCAACAAGGTGGTACAAGGAAGAAGGAAAAAATGGATAAGTCACAGGGTGATCCCATGGTACCAACAGAGGGTGATCTCGATGTGATCGAGGATAAAATTCGAGACACCACCATGGAAGTCTTGCAATAGTTTGAGCAAAAATAAATGCATATGCTCGGGAGCATCCAAAAGGATGTGTGTAAACTGTAGATCCAAGCAAGAAGAATATAGGTGGGCATTAGATAAGCGAGCATAGAGCAAGCGATCCTGACATCAGGGACAAGCCAAGTAATAGAGCTAGTAAGGACCCTCGACCTCAGGACTATCACAATACCAGACGATCTATTTGTAGAGAGTTCGTTGATGATCGCATTATCCTGAGTACAATCAAGAAAATTGGGCTGAATATAGCGGTGCTCTCCAATGAGACCCTCCACACACTACATACGGGGGTGGCATATGAATTGAGAACCAAGGAGTAGCACGCCATCAACCTCATCAACGAGTGCAAAGTGAAAAATGAGAAAATGTTTGCTGAAAAGATGCAGGCTTTGATGGAAAATGAGGCACTTCAGATGTGTAGTTCCAATCTAGAGTTAGCAATAGCAGAGGCATGAAAGACAGTGCCTGAGCTTCACATCCTGGAGGATGTATAGCCAGAAGAAAAGATTATAAAACTAGCCGCTGGTGCACATGAGTCTAAAGCAGTGGTTGGACGGGTAGCATTTGAGCTCAACACAAATATTACAGTGTAGCAGCCCACAACTCTACCTTAGGTATGGGAGCAGTGCAAAGCTATGATAAAGGAAGGCATGGCTACATTGGATGCCACAGACACTGACTGTGTGGCATTGTTTGAGAAAGCTATGTAGCTTTTGACCAATTTGTAGGAGGATCTGAACCTGCAAACACTGAATGTAGAGGTAAGGGAGCTACAATAGAAATACAATATAGTCAAGGTGACTGCATGCTCCATAGCACTAGTGGAAGGCCTTGCTAAATTGCAGGAATGAAGCAACCCCTAGCATAGGTGGAGGAGGGGCAAAAGAAGGAGGCCTTGATAAAGGCTAGGTTGCGGCCTTGGTTAGAGGAGGCTTACCAAGTAACGACAACCATTCAGGATAAGCTTAAGGGGTTGCAACAAACACATAAAATGATGAGGTTGGTCGTAAAAGGACCCACTATAGAAAAATTGGTTGAGGAAGTCAAGCAGGCAACAAGATAGAGCACTGCCAAAGTTGCACGAATCTAGGTGGAGATGGGAGGTGTTCATAGTAAGATTGTAGCATCCCCAAAGTGACTCAAGGGTGAATCACAATCTTTATGTTGGGGGTTTGTTGGGATGGGGTCCCTTGGGTCTATTTTGGGGTTAAGATAAGACAAGTTTTGGTACATTTTGTGCAAATAATTTAAAGTCTCCATGATTTGTGTATGTGGAGCACGCATATGGCTAGGAGTCAAAGGGGTTTATCCCTTTGTTTTATGTGAAGTTGAGTCGGTTTTGACATCTACTCATGGTCCACAGACCATGGAATTGTATGAACAAGGCTATAAATAGGTGTGTCTTAGGGAGTCTAAGGCATGTTTTTGATAATGAAGAGTAGAAAAGGTTGAAAAGTGATAGCAAAGGGAAGTGGGTAAGGTAGAACAGAGGCTCTGCAGCTAAGTGCATAGAGGCCTAGGTAGAGTCTACACCTGAGTGTGTGAACCCCTACAGCTGTGTGCATAAGATAGTTTTGATTCTATAACCTTGAATTAAAGATCAATAAATATAGTTGTTGGGAATGGGTCCCGTAGGGTCAATTTTGGGGTTAAAAGACCATGTTTTGGGGCTAAAGGCCCAAGTTTTATGTAAATAAAATAACTGCTATGCTTGGTGCATAATGGGTGCCTATGGTTAGAAGAAACAATACCGATCACTGACATGCTGATCCATAGGATCACTCGCTTCCACATTCAGGATTAAATCTGGCCATGGAATTTGGCAGAATGACAGGTGAGCCCAATCTCGCCCAGCAAACGAAGGACAAATTTGAGGTCATTAAGAAGCTACGTGGCTTCTCCATTTCTAGTATAACTGACCCCACAGTTAAAGTAGCCACCCAGATCTTGGAAGGGAAAATTATGAGAAAGTGTTGCATAGATGAAGTGTCAACACCAGTTATATCATTAGTGGCCTAGTGCATGGAGGGCGTACAATTCAACTGGGCACACCACCTCTGCAATGAGTTCCTCACAAACTGTAGAGAGGCATAGGACCACAACAAAACCTTTCACTATGCATGGTTGTAGCTATCCATAGTACTGGTCGCATGGGAGTTGCTGGAGGATAGTCAGTTTCCTCTGTTCGTGCAAGATTTACAAAAGCAGTGAATTTTGCTTCATTCTGGGCCACCAAGGACCTTGAAAGGGTCAAGGATAGTAAGATCCTTTAGATCTTGATGGAGATGAGTATCAACATGGCCATCAACCAAAAGCTATGGTTGTCACCAACTATCTTTGATCAATTGGCAGAGTATGTGGAGTTCAAGGCAGACTTCCACTGTGTCTCCATGCATGCACGAAAGGACCCTGAGAAAAATTGGTATGACCTTCCATAGCTCACCACAGATGACACAATTGCACTGGTTCTCAATTGTTGGCCATCAAAGTGGAGCATGACCTCATACTTGAAAGATGGGTCTATAAAGTATGTAGCGAAGTGTAAGAAGGAAGAGTCTAGACTAAAGATGGAATTGTTAGTCGAGAAGTGGAAGAAAGAGGATGAGGACAAAGCCAAAGCGCAGATCACTTCCCAAAAGCAGATAGAAGGGCAGGAAGAAGAGGAGGAGCGTGATCTGATAGGAGTCAGAAATCTCCTTCCCCAGAGACAGAAGAGGAAAAGCAGTGATCCGACCAGGGAGGAGCAAACCCAAAGAGTACTACATTCTAGGTCAAGCGCAACAGGGAGTAGGAGAAAGTAGGGCCACAAAAGAATTCCAAGGCCAGAAGAATGTCCCTTGACCCAATCACCTTGACAGAGGGTGACTTGAAGGGCATTGGTGATGCAGTGAGGGATACGACCGTGGAACTGCTGCAGTAGTCTGAGCACCAACAACAACAGGCCTTAGGTGCCATTCAAATGGGTTTGCATGAGCCGCAAATGCAGGCATCACAGGTACAAACTAGTGTGGGGTGAAGCAATGTGGCATTAACTAGTTTGGTGCCTGGAACATTAGAGGAAACAAACATGGTGCACACGCTAGATCCCCGGGACATAGTGCTACTGGATGCAACACTGACTACAGAAGCAGAAGCTAACAAGGCTACTATCAGTGCCCTCAAGAGGGTTGGGTTAAATTTGGTTGCACTTCCAAGTGAAGCCCTTCACACCTTTCAAGATGGTGTGATCGCAGAACTTTAGGCTCACGGACAACGTGCCCTGAACATTATCAGTGAGCAGAAGGTGAAGAACGCTCAGTTGGCTGCCCAAAAGAATTCCACCATTGATCTTCTTAAGGCCACCATGGAAAATAATGATCACATGACCAAGGTGGTGGCTGAGGCATTTAGGACTATGCTAGAGCTAGATATTCCTAAAGATGTGACAATGGATCTGAGAATCTGGAAGCTCGATACTGGAGTGTGCGAAGTGACAACAGAGCTAGCTAAGGTTTAGTTTGAACTAAACATTAAAACTACAGAGCTCGAGTTGAGGGCCCAACCTTCGACTCCACTAGAGGTTAAAGAACAACGTGCTATCACCGTCAAAGATGTAGTAATAGCTATAGATTCCACTGTGAAGGAGTGTACTATGGTCTTTGAGCAGTCGCTCAAACTAGTCACCAACCTAGAGGATGATCCCACTGTGCAGAGGCTGGAGATAGAGGCATGAGAGATGTAGCAAAGATATGATGAGGTTAAAGCAACAAAACACACCGTCACCATTAGACAAAGGTTAGTGAAGCTGTAGGAAGAAAATGCACTAAAAGAACAGGTGGATGCAGCTCATGTATTATGTTATATTGAGGCATTGGCTAGAGGAGGATTATATACTCACTGCCTCCATTGAAGGGAAATTGGCCAATTTGTACGTGACACAATAGAAAATACAGACAAACAGCACAAAGCCAATGATAGAGAAGTTGGTCGAGTAGGTGAAGCAGGCGGAAACATAGTGCACCGCCAAAGTCGCAATGGTACAAGTGGAGCTAGGAGGTCTTTGCGACAAGATCTCTGGCTAGTAGACTGACTCGGGGGCGAGTCACTAGATTTCTGTTGGGGACTGGTTGGGAATGGGTACCCTAGGATCAATTTTGGGGTTAAAAGCCCACGTTTTGGGGCTAAATGCCCAAGTTTTGTGTAAATAATGTAAATTCTACACATTTTGTGGCTGCAGAGCGTGAAAATGTAAGCAGTCATAAAGGGCTTCTACCCTTAGTTTTTATATTTTTTGTCAGCTTGATGAGATCCACTCTTCATCCACGAACCATGGGATTATATAAAAAGGGAGTCTTAGAAGAGTCTAAGGTAGTTCATAATTTTTTGGTAGAGTTCTAAGTAAGTTGATGGGTCTATGAGAGCTAAAAGAGAAGAGTCTTAGTGTAGGAAGAGGCTTTGCAGGTGAGCGCATAGAGGTCTAGGGTAGAAGTCCGTAGCTAAGTGCACAGACCCTTGCATCTTTGTGCACAGGGTAGTCAGAGTCTGTACTAGAAATTTGGAATATCAACAAAGATAAGTATTCTAGAAATACGTGTGTTTTTACTTTTGTTAATTTCATGTGATTATGTTATGTTGAATACTAGGTTTATGTTTTAATAGTACTCTAATGCGCGAATATATATGTTTCTCTTTGTTATATGAACGCAAGTAAGAATATCTGTTTACACACGATAATTATAATTACCGGTTAATACATTACGAAAATAAGAGAGTCTGAGTAAATACAGAAGTAAGAGTAATTATAGAGGCACGTAAGTGCCTGATCTATCTATTTAGGATCCATGAAGGATGATTGAAGAATTTCACGAAGGCTTCAAGGATGAATAAGACAAATAATTTGATAAGCCCTAAAGGCCTTTTGGTCTGCTTGAAGGAAGGGTTAGGGCATATAACTGACATCACAACCATCTTAGGGTGCAGAAACTTGGTTCCTGCATCTCCCCATATTGCCTTAGGTGAGACTTCAGTCTACGCTCCCCAAATTGATGCCAAAAGGGCTAGTAGTGTAGGGATTTGCTTGGATGCTTAGCATCGAACGTCCGTCAGGGCCCATTAAGCCAACAACAGTTACCGAAGAATTCTTGTGTATTTCTGGTTATTTTTGTTAATGCTATATGTTGTTGATGAATGAAGTGTTTTATGAAATATTTATTGAGTGTTGCGCAACTCTCTTGAATATGTGTTTACAATGTATGCAATGCATGTTTAAATACTTTTGCGAAGACTATGATGAATTCTATGTTGTTTACTAATAACTTAAGTAGATTTGCGCGAACACAAATTTAGGGTTGTTCTCTGATTCATGTAATTGGATAAATTCAATGATAAAGTTCTACAAAGACTGATTGTGGAATTTGGCAAAGGTCTAGAGACTATTTTAATAGAATTTTAGTAACGTTCCCTAATATTTTATCGATCTGCGCGAAGGCATATCTGATGCGTTGAAATACATCACACTAGTCTCTGGATGTAGAAAATTGGTTCTTGCATCCCCCCATACTGCTTTGGGTGAGACTACAGCCTGTGCTACATGGGTTGTTGCCGAAGGTGCCAGTAGTATAGGGATTTGTTGGTTGGCACAGCTAACTCTGAACCTAGGTCAAGAACCCCTAAGCCAACAACACCACTGACTATTATCTCACTATTAGTTCTCTCAATTAGTTTGAGAACTAATTTAACTGAACTGACTCATTGAACTGAGTATTCTATTTTACAACTCACAATTAACTCACACTGGACTCTTACAATGTAGGAATAACATATACATGACTTCAGAAAGACTTCCAACAAGAATTTCCTAAGCTAAGTAAGTTTAATAAACTTAATTTAACTATTTTAAGTTGCTTTGAGAATAGAATTATAATTTAATTTTTAGTTTAATTCAAGGACAAATTAAACTGGACTCTCTTGTTGCCACTTCTCAACAATCCATCTCAGCAAGAAAGGGATTATCAACTACTCTGATCTTGTCTCTATGAAACTCGAATTTACGTTTTGACAATGCCTTTGTCAATATGTCAGCATCTTGGTCCTCTATGGGAATGTAATCTAACAACATGATCCAACTCAATACACAATCTCGGAGATGGTGATACAGGATATCAATATGCTTAGACTGATCATGAAAAACTGGATTTTCAGAGTTTGATACAACTTTGATTATCACAGTAAATTACTATCGGATCCATATGCTACAAACAAACCGACCAAGAAATTCTTCATCTGGATAACGTCACATGCTTCCTGACTTGAAACCATATACTCTACCTCTACCAAACTGAGTGCAACCAATCTCTGTTTCATGTTGTACCAAGAAATTGTTGCTTACCCAATACTGAAGATCCATCCTGATGTGCTCTTCCTCTCGGATGGACTCCCTTCCCAATCTGCATTGGTGAGGCCTTGAAGCTTCACTCCCTCTATCCATTTGTGCCATAATCCAAACATAATAGTTCCTATCAGGTATCTCAATACATGCTTTTCTGCCTTCCAATACAATTTGGTAGGCCTAACCAACGCTTGACTCAGATAGTTAACTACATAGCACATATCTAGTCATGTGTTTACCAAGTACATGAGTGAGCCCACAAGCCATCTGTAAGTAGTATCTTCCACTACTTCCCTTGAAGTAGCATCCTCCTTCCTCTAGTTACGAGCTAGAGGAGTCTCCATGGGCTTACTACTCTCGATGAAGAATCTCCTAAGTATCTCGCTAGCATACATTCCCTGAGATACAAACAACTCCCCATATCCCTCCCATACCACCATGTTAGAAAAGTAATGCATAAGCCCCATGTCCTTCATATCAAAATCTCTTGTAAGGTCCTTCTTACAAGATTTGATGAGATTCTCATCACCTGTTAGTATAAGATCATCTACATAAAGTACAATGATCAACAACTTACCTTCCACCACCATGTGATACACATTCGCATCCACTTCACTCTTCATGAACCCCAACTCAGTGAAGTAGATATATATCTTGGTGTACCAAGCATGAGGTGTCTGCTTCAGCCCATAAAATCCTCTCTTGAGTCGACACACATGCAAATCATGGTCCAAGATTTCAAAATCTTCGGGTTGCTCTATGTACACCTCTTCCTCAATCATTCCATTGAGGAAGGCATTCTTCACATCCATCTGATGGATCTTCCAACACATCTGTGCTGATAGTGCCAAAATAGATATGATTAACGAGTACCTTGCAATAGGAGGAAAGGTATCATCATATTCAATCCCCTCTAGCTGTGAAAGGCCACAGGCCAAAAATCTGGCGTTATGCTTCTCCACATTTCCATCTGTAGCTTGCTTTACCTTGTAAATCCAACGGGAGCTCAAAACTACCTTGTCGTCCGGTCTTGGGACCACATCCCAAACACTCTTTCTAACTATGGAGTCATACTCTTCCACCATTGCATTAACCCAAACCGTTTGCTACACTGCTTCCTAAAAGGAAGCTGTCTCTATCACAACACATGCACCCATAAGTGCCATGTATCTAGTGTACCTCGATGGTGACCTCCTTTGTCTGAGCTGAGAAGAGGGTGCTCCCACATTCTCCCATGCATCATCCAATAATCTTTCGGCCTCTCTATTGTGCTTTCTTCCCTCTCTAGAAGACTCTACCTAAGTGGATGTCTCCACTCTCTGAACCTCTACATGTCACTGCTCCACATGAATATGAGGCCCCTAACCCTTAGGAGCTAAAAGCTCCTCATCCACATGTAGCTCAAGCTCCCTCTCAAGGGATACTCGCATGGCCTTCTCCTCATCGAACTTGATATCCTTGCGAACCACTATCATCTGACTGATCAACATGTACACCATATAGTTGTGAGGTTTATCAATGTACCCCAAAAACATCCCTAACTTTGTTGTTGGCTCAAGATTCTTCCTTGCATCTTTGGTCACATGGCAATATACCGATGACCCAAAATTCCTAAAGTTGTCAACATTTAGCCTCTTACTAGAATAATCCTCCTCTAGTGTATTCATGTCAAGCATCTGATGTGGGCTATGGCTCTCAGCATAAACCATTTTGTTGCATGCCTCAGCCCACAAGTGTAGTGGTAGGCCCTGATCATGTGACATCTCCCTTGCTACCCCTACTATGCTCCTATTCTTCCTCTCGGAAACCCCTTTCTATTTAGAGTTATGGGGTGTCGTCATCTCGCGTTTAATCCCTTCCACTGCAAAAAAGTTCTTAAAATCATTGGAAATATACTCACCATCATTATCACTCTATAGAGATTTAACCTTGTTTCCAGATTCTTTCTCTACCAATGCTTTGAACTCACAAAACTTTGTGAAAGTTTGATCCTTTTTCTGCATAAAAAATATTGAGCATTTATAAGAATACTTATCAACAAATATAACATAATTCTCGTCTTTGGTCATTGATGCCGTCAAGAATGGTACACACACATCTGAATGGACTCTCTCTAGAATAGACTCTACTCGATTGTCTCTTTATCCAAAGGAAAACTTGATGTATTTTCCCAAAGTACAACCCTTGCATGTATCAACTTGCTCAAGCATACCTTTGGGAAGACCGGTAGAGATTTGCTACAATATCACCAAAGACCCATGATGCAAGTGTCCCAATCACCTGTGCCATCATCTTAGCTCAACATCTATTATTATTTTGAACTCAAAACAAAACAATCATCTACCTCTATCTTATAGAGATTTTGAACTCGAATCCCAATGTTCTTTACTTGACTTGTGGCTATGTGTCGAAGGAATGCCTTTCCTTTCAAAAATATTACATCATGGCCTCTATCCTCCACCATGGCAACAAATACCAAGTTCTTCGTTAGTCCGGGTACATGCATAACATTCTTCAAGGTGAGTGGAGTTGCATGCTCCCTCTTAAAATTAATAGTGCCGACACCAGTAGCACTATACTTACCATCATTAGCCATCTTGATATTCATCTTCAGATCTTTCTCCTCCAGTTCCCTAAATAACTCTTTGTCACTAGTTATGTGGAAAGAATCTCCATTGTCTAAGTACCATACACTTCCCATCATTGAAGACATCATGCATGCAATGCGAGAAAAGTCCAATTCGAACTAGCAGGCCAAAGCCTCACCTACCACTCCTCGTGAGGACTTCTCCTTGGAATTCTGTAATGGACAATTTGTAGCAAAGTGACCCATCTTGTGACAATGAAAGAATTTAACTTTCATCATGTCCTTGTTCTTACCTTCATGATAAGAATCTGATTTGGAATGGGAAAGTTTACCTTTACCCCTCCTTTCCTTAATCGCTAAGGCACAATTCTCTTCATTGTTGGTATTTGATGAAGATCCATCCTTGGTGTTCCTCCTAATCTCATCCTGCATCAAAGCTGACCATAGTCGTTACCAATCTAGTAGCTTCTCCTGACCATTGACAGAGTCCTGATAACTATGACAACTCTTTGGGAGTCCAAGAAGAGAAAGGCTCACCATATCCACCTCGGAAACCATGATTCCAACACTTCCAAGTTCATTTCAACATTCAGTGAACTTGATCAAGTACTTTGGAATCATCTCGTCTTTCTCCATCTTGATTTTACGAATTTTGTCCTTTAGTGCCACTTACTATGATCACTACTGTTCCAATACAAGTCTGTCAATGTTTTCCACATAGCATACGGTGTATCCTTTCCATGTAGAATCAAGACAATATGATATTGAACTCCCTGAAGGATTATCTACCTTGCCTTCACCACACACTTTTTCCACTTGGCCATGTCCTGTACAACAATAGCTGCTGGCTTAGGAATTACTTGTTCAACAAATTCCTTCAAGCCATTGTCCTTCAACATAGCCTCCATCCTATCCCTCCAAGCTATTTAATTCGAGCTACCTTCCAAGGCATAGTCAAGCCTCAACCCATGGAATACCATCTGCCAATCCTGAACTATGTATTGCAAATTTGACTTTCACCTGTAACCCAAAAACTCAAAACTTCGAAATCTCCTCTAGAGAGATGATTTTAAATCAATGATATCTCCCTCATCCAAACTCCAATTCGGCCAATTCTTCTTCTTCTTCTTCTCTTTTTTTTTTTCTTAATTTGTGTATACTTTCCCAAGGAATCCAGATTAGCAATTTGTTTCTAAAAATCTCACACAAAAATCCTCAGATCTGCTCTCCAAACTGACAGGCCAAAAAATAATCTTGCTCTAATACCATGTAGAATTTTCCTTTAGATTCGCAAGGTAATGCAATTTTCTAAACCAAGAGCCAAGAATATACTTCTAATATTTACAGAGAAATCCCATAAACATCAAGAAAATATTAATCAATAGATGAACAGAATCAAACACACATAACACAATAAATATCCGGGGAAAGCCATAACTCAAAACCCCACTATCTATTTTGTATTAATCTGGAAATTCAAGATGAAATTACAATGCTTGTTCTCTCTACAACAATCCTAACACTCAACAAATTCAATCTCCAACTCATAAGAAATCTCACCAAATATTAGCCTCTTCATAAGCTGTCCAAGTCTTTATTCCAATGTGTAATTCCTATGGAGGATAGCTTGTATTTAAAGGGAAATAAAAACTCTAAAAATTGTGCAATCCCTTAAGGATTAGTTCTTGAATGCATGCACCATCAGTGCAACTTAGAAAAATCTAAAACATATAGTACATTGTCCCTGCTCTCTAGTCTCAACTGAGCCTTTCTTAGATTGAAATGCATGAGTTTTTGATGAATAAATATTCATTTAACTAGAGTCATACTGGTGGAGTTCATTAGTGACACCATTGACTGTTAACTCACTATTAGTTATCTCAATCAGTTTGAGAACTAATCTAACTGAACTGGCTCACTAAACCGAGTCTTCTATTTTACAACTCACAATTAACTCACATTGGACTACTACAAAGTAGGGAGAACATAACACGACTTCAAAAAAACTTCCAACTCAAATTTCCCAAGTTAAGTAGGTTTAATATACTTAATTTAACTATTTTAAGTTTTAATGAGAATATAATTTGAATGTAATTTCCATTTTAATTCAAGGACAAATTAAATTGGACTCTCTTGTTGCCATTTCTCAACATAAACAATATCCCCATTATTTTAATTAATATAATGTTTTACTTATTGCCTTCTGTTCAAATATCAAGTTTATCTTTGTATGAACCTCTCTAGATTTCATTATAAAATAAACACAAATTTTTAAAAGTTATAAAATGTTCTTGTAAATCAAGTTTGTATTTTCTGTAAACTAAATAATTTTTCTAAATATTTGTTATAATCTAAGATATGATTTTTTCTATGTGGTTTGCAATCACTAGAGATCAATGACAACTACATCGACACAATAATTGTACTACGAATATCTACCAAAAAGGATGACTTCATGTTGTCTCATCCATGGACCCTCACCCTAGGACTGGAGAGAGAATTGAACATGTTACCTCTAAATAGTAGAGGTGTTTTAAGAGTGGGAACTTGACCAATTGAGCTAAGCATTCGACATAATAAAATCCAAGACTTAATTTGTCCAATTCGGCCAATTCTTCTTCTTCTTCTTCTCCTTTTTTTTTTTTTTTTTTTAAGTATACTTTCCCAAGGAATCCAGATTAGCAATTTGTTTCTAAAAATCTCACACAAAAATCCTCAGATCTGCTCTCCAAACTGACAGGCCAAAAAATAATCTTGCTCTAATACCATGTAGAATTTTCCTTTAGATTCGCAA
>APFE031209043.1:211765-223871 GCA_000404065.3 Pinus taeda
GCAAGGTAATGCAATTTTCTAAACCAAGAGCCAAGAATATACTTCTAATATTTACAGAGAAATCCCATAAACATCAAGAAAATATTAATCAATAGATGAACAAAATCAAACACACATAACACAATAAATATCCGGGGAAAGCCATAGCTCAAAACCCCACTATCTGTTTTGTATTAATCCGGAAATTCAAGATGAAATTACAATGCTTGTTCTCTCTACAACAATCCTAACACTCAACAAATTCAATCTCCAACTCATAAGAAATCTCACCAAATATTAGCCTCTTCATAAGCTGTCCAAGTCTTTATTCCAATGTGTAATTCCTATGGAGGATAACTTGTATTTAAAGGGAAATAAAACCTCTAAGAATTGTGCAATCCCTTAAGGATTAGTTCTTGAATGCATGCACTATCAGTGCAACTTAGAAAAATATAAAACATATAGTACATTGTCCCTGCTCTCTAGTCTCAACTGAGTCTTTCTTAGATTGAAATGCATGAGTTTTTGATGAGTAAATATTCATTTAACTAGAGTCACACTGGTGGAGTTCATTAGTGACACCATTGACTGTTAACTCACTATTAGTTATCTCAATCAGTTTGAGAACTAATCTAACTGAACTGGCTCACTAAACTGAGTCTTCTATTTTACAACTCACAATTAACTCACACTGGACTACTACAAAGTAGGGAGAACATAACACGACTTCAAAAAGACTTCCAACTCAAATTTCCCAAGTTAAGTAGGTTTAATATACTTAATTTAACTATTTTAAGTTTTAATGAGAATATAATTTGAATGTAATTTCCATTTTAATTCAAGGACAAATTAAATTGGACTCTCTTGTTGCCATTTCTCAACATAAACAATATCCCCATTATTTTAATTAATATAATGTTTTACTTATTGCCTTATTTTCAAATATCAAGTTTATCTTTGTATGAACCTCTCTAGATTTCATTATAAAATAAACACAAATTTGTAAAAGTTATAAAATGTTCTTGTAAATCAAGTTTGTATTTTCTGTAAATTAAATAAATTTTCTAAATATTTGTTATAATCTAAGATATGATTTTTTCTATGTGGTTTGCAATCACTAGAGATCAATGACAACTACATCCACACAATAATTGTACTACGAATATCTACCAAAAAGGATGACTTCATGTTGTGTCATCCATGGACCCTCACCCTAGGACTGGAGAGAGAATTGAACATGTTACCTCTCAATAGTAGAGGTGTTTTAAGAGTGGGAACTTGACCAATTGAGCTAAGCATTCGACATAATAAAATGTAAGACTTAATATAATAACCGCATAAACATAAATTCATTTATTAATACACTTACTCTTTAAATAAAACAATGATTATTATTATTAATATTATTTTCTAATTACCTTCTTTCGCAAGGTTAAAAATGACTTAAAAAAGAACTAAATGCTTATTATATTTTTATATAAATAATAAATTAATATATCTTATACATAACCTATTGATTATATATTTATTAATTTGTATAACAAAGTTTAAAATATATTTGGGGAGTTCAACTTATCATCAAAATGATGTGAAATCTTGCAAACTAAGACATCCAAGGTTCGTTATTACAATTGTGACATAGTTTAAGGACAAAAAGACATGTCGTAGGCCCTAGAGGTATAGTGACAATGACAAGAATTAACTTGCGTCAAGTTATTACTAGATTGACCCACTTGTAGATTCTTTTGGGTTACAAAAAAAGGAAAAAGATAAATAAATTATATAAATACCTCTTAACTGGACATTCTTAACATAGCTTAAATATTAAAATATTTCAAAAAATATTATTAAATTTTTTTATAATTTTTTTTTAAAGCATTTATATTAATTTTCATATAAATTGTAAGAATATTTCACTCTAGCCCACTTTTCCAATTTCTCTTTGAAATATTCTTTTTTCCCTCTCTTTTAGTGTATCTATTTAATTCTTAGTGATTCTCTTCAAAGAAAGACTGAATATTAAACCCAATATTATAAGCCATAATAAAAAACCATACTTTTGTAATGTCATAATAAAATGTTGAATAAATTGCAATGTAATTGGACATTATAACAATGTTCTTCACAATGAGATATTAGATAGATATAGTTACCATTCTAATATTACAACATTAAACCATAATATTAAACAAAATATAGCAAACCCTAAGAAAATATAACCTATTATTATAAACCATAATATTAAACCCAATATTATAAATCATAATATTAAATCCAATATTAGAAACTCTAATATTAAACCATAATTTTGTAATGACATAATGCAGCTTTGAATAAATTTCAATGCAATCTAACATTTCAACAATGCTTGTTAGAATTTGACGTTGGATAGATTTTTGTATCATTCCAAGCTCACAATACGAAAACCTAATATCTATCCTAGAATTGAACCTTGATATTCTAAAACTCAATATTAAAAACCCTAATTTAAGCTCAATATTATAACCCAATATTAAAAACCTATTTTTAAGCATAATATTATAAATCCAATAAAAAATATCATCATTAAACCCAATAGTATAGATCTTGATATTGAAACCAAAATTTTAATGTCACAATGTGACATTGAATAATTTATAGTGTAATGTAACTTCACAATAATGATTGTCACATTAGTTGTCACATTGCGATAATGTTTGTCACAATACAATGTTGGATAGATTTGTGTTATATTCCAACGTCACAATATTAAACCCTAATATTAACTGCAATATTATAGATCTCAATATTAAATCCTAACTTTTTAATGGCTTATAATATGAACCTTTTAACCTTTTAAGGGTTTTTAATATAACATTGTGACAATGGTTGTCACATAGCGAAAATGTTTTCACAATGTGACATTTGATATATTTTTGTACGATTCGAACATCACATTAATTAACCCTTATATTAAACCCAATATTACAAAGCCAATAATATAAACGGTACTACGCACAATATTATAAACTCGATATTAGCCTAATATTAAACCCAAGGTTATAAACTATAATATTAAGAATAATATTATAAAACCTAAAATTAAACCCAATATTACAAACCTACTATAAAACGCGATATTAGAAACCCTAATATTAAACCATAAATTTGTAATGTCTCAATACAACAATGAATACATTGTAGTGTAATCTAACGTTGTTACAACGATTATGAAATGATTTTCACATTCCGACAATGCTTGTCACAATATGATATTTGATAGATTTATGTCTCATTCTAATGTCGTAATATTAAACTCTAATATTGTGACAACCATTGTGACAATGTGATAATATGATTTCAATGTCACAATATTAAACCCTAATATTATATAAAAAAAATTATAAACCCTAATGTTAGAAAACCTAATATTATAAAACCAGTACTATAAATCTTAATATTAAACCCAATATTATCATCTCAATACTAAACCCTAATAGAAAACCCTAATTTTGTAATGCCATAATGCAACGTTGAATAAACTGACATGTAATGTAACATTGTAATAGTCACTGTCACATTTTAACAATGTTTTTCATAATGTGACAATCGATAGATTTTTGTACAATTCCAACGTCATAAGATTAAACCCTAATATCAAAATGTTAAACAAAATATTATAAATTCAATATTTGACCAATTATTATAAATCATAATATCGAACAGAATCTTATAAACCCAATATTAAACCCTAATATTATAAACCTTGATATTAAATCAAATAATATAATACCATCATGGTAAAGTATTTAAATAATCGCTATAAAAGTTCATTTTGCTTGACTATGTTCCCTAATGTGTCTGAATATATTTGACTATTAATATTAATAACAATGACAAAAGATTATGTCTCACCAAAATGAGGAGCATTGAATTTCAAACATAGTTAAACAAACTCAACAACATTAGTAGATGTGATTGACTATTTCTATAATGTTGCAATGAAACGTATAATAAATTGCAATGTAATGTAATATTCTGAGAATGGTTGTTAGGTTGTAATAATGTTTGTCACAATGTGACATTGGATAGATTTGTCTACTATTTCAACATCACAACATGTTTGATCGCTTTTGATTTTTAATCCTATTTGATTGTTTGCACTCGATGAATTGATTTTAGTGTAGATGTTTATTTCCAATCTTATTTTATTGCTTGGACTAGGTGCATTGATTTCAATCTAGATGTCAATTTCTTATTTGATGTAAATAGATGTATGATGCACATTAATTTCAAAGGAAGAATAGTAGTGTTCACTAATTTTAGTTTCATAAAAAATTATTGATAGCATACAATTAATTCCATGTTACAGTTGTTAGAAATATGTTATCATTGATGGAAAATGCAAAGAAGATGATGGCAAAGGTAGAGATGTTTGAAAAAAAATTGATCAATGAACAATATCATCTCAATTATGGCCAAGGAAAAGGTGGCCAGGGTGCATTTAACTTGAAGCCATTTTTAGTTTAGCATATTAGCTCAATTATACTTGGGAGACACTCAAATGGATAGAGCTCAGAAAGAGCTTCCCAATGATATATATAAGTTTGTAAAAATCATCCTGGATTAAAATTTATTGCAGGAAAAAGAATAAGCCTTAAAGAGGTGAGAAGAATCACATAAGTGAAGGTTTCAAGTCAGAAAGGTTCAGAGATGGGCCTAGATAGGCCTCGACCACTGACCTAGTTAGTCCTTCAACATAGTTGGTAATTGCAGCGAGTATGGGTGCACAACAAATAAATCACTATAACCACCAATCCTTGACCTTGTTGGACCTAGTCACTATTCTAGCAGAATCAAAGATTGGCTGAAGGAGAAGGTGTGCAAAATTTAATACTCACCGAACTCTGTAACACCTGACCTTGTAATTATTTTTTTGGTATTTTATTTTTATAAGGAAAATAATTGAGAAATTTAAGGTTGGGACCTATGTCCATGTCATACGAGTAGACAACATGGACCAATGAACAATTGATATATGGCGGCATTTCATTGGCTCACAAAGGGGACACAATGTCATGATGATGTCAAAATGACATGAATAGGACATGGTATCTATGAGGGCATCACACATGACACCAGTGAATGAGTGACATGTGGAACCTTGGCAAAGGTGGCCAAGAATTGATAGTAACACATCACCGCACAAGAAATATCTAGGAAGGCTTTGAAAGTGCACATTTATAAGAGTTCTAGGACATAGTGGATTGTAGTTGAAAATGATAGCCCACCCCTTATAGTACGTGTTTTTTTTTGTGTGTCAATGGTTGGTCCACATGGAACACGTCATCATAAAAGGGCAACCAGGGAAGGATTCTAAGGTGCACATGTAGGCCTCTCCGGGCTAACAAGGACCCAGGAAAAGCTGACATACAAATATTAGGTAGAAGTTGCATATAGAGCAAGAGTGGTAGACAAAGAAGAAGAGCACAATTTGCATGTAGCTCCACACTGAACATCTCACCCCAAAGGAGTGACCCTAGAAGAAGATAAAACACACATGTTAAGGCTATTCTCGGCTAGCATGGCTCCAAGAGCAGGTTTCATACACAACTTGAGAAATAAGTCCAATGATCAGAGCACACGTGGAAGATCATTGTTTGATTGACATGTAACCCTAGAGTTATTTCAAAGGTGCAAAAGGAATAAAGTGAGGGGCTAGGGCCAATCACTGAGAATTTTTTTGATCATGTGATAAAATGGTACACACAAAAGCTTTTGTGAATAGTAATTATGCCCTTGAGGCTAATAAAAGAAAGGAGGCCTAGTAGAGGTTAAAACAAGTTATAATCATGATATTTATGTGATATCTTGGAGCTAAAAGTGGGTATACAGTCTTGATTTCTTTAAATGGTTAATCCCTTGTTGACATCACACATGAAATAATTCAATAACTTGGTGATATTTGGCATTATGCCAAAAATTTAGTGTCTTGAAGTAAAACCAATGTAGGACTAAAAGGCATGAATGAGCTAGTAGCAAGAATAGTGGAATAAATAATTTGGAGACAAATTTAGCATATGTCAACAGTGCTGGACCTGAAAACATGTCAGGTGATCTCCCTATTAAGAAGTCCCAATTAGACCTCAGACTGTTTGGTGTGGGAGTCCCAACAGTGGGTCATATGGTATCGCCTTGACCGCTGTTTTGCACAGAGGAATGTAAGATGTCCCTATTGGTAGCAAGGGTGTGACAACTGCGGTGAGTCAAGGAAGGTGCGTGAATAGTTCTAACACATGGAAAGTGGGGTGAGTGCACCCCTTAAAAACCTGTAATGGTATGTGGCATGGAAGGGAACACACTAGTGAAGATGCATTACAAGCTGGAAAGCTAGATAGTGGGCAATCCAAAGTGATGGTTAAACCAATTAGCGCATTTGAGTAAGATTGTTACGTACTTATACAAAATAGTCCATACATGCATGCATAAACAAACATATACATATATCATTTAGAGTAAACAAGATAGTTGGAATACAATGCGACATATGCATAAAACATGTTGGCTCTGTTATATTAAGAAGTGTAAGTTTCAGTCATACATTACATCCATGTCCAACCACTAGTTCTGATAGAAGAATGTTACAGCCACAACTGCTTGCTCCTCCAAAGAGACATACTAGCTCTGCATAGTGGAGAAGCCAAGTCTCGTTACAATACTGTCCAAGCTTTCTCTAAGATACTCATATTAGAAGCTTGGCTAACAAAAAGTATCTACAATGACTAATGAGGGAGTATTTATAGAAATGGGTGGGGTAACTCTTGACATTCCCCTTTGTGACTATTCATATATCCTCATGACTCTTTAACTACTCTATGGTTGTTACATTCAACTATCGACACTTGAACTTTCACTTGACAAGAGGTTACATTAAAATGCACATGTGCCTATGTGAGACAAAATGGCTTGGGCAAGCCATGCAAGACATCACTGACACTCAGACCATTGTGGTGAGAGGAACTCTTTGACATCCTTGTGATGATCGAAGGTGGTGAGCTGATGCCAAGCTTGTTCATTTGTGATGGTGTCTGTATGCTCAATGGTGACATCCTGCTGAAAGCTAGCTCTTACCTTCATTTCATCAAGGTACTCTGATATGGATCCTCTGTCCAACTCATATGATAGTATGTGCATGCTTGTCTTGAGTGCTGCAAGACCAACAAAATATTGATGCATAGTGTCTCTGTTGATCTCCAAGTGTGTGCTGGTGACCATGCACATTGATGCAGGAGCATTTAGATCTAGTCAGCAATGTGATGGTATGATCACATGTTGTGGCTAAAAAAGGGTTGGAAGAAAAGAGATTAATTAATTTTATTCATTTAAATGTATGAGAGTGTTTTATTTGTTGTCAAAATCTAAGCAAAAAAGGGTATAAGTAGCTAATTGATCCTCCTTGCATGGAGTTCAGTCCAAGTAGTTAGATTATCTGGTTGGAATAGGATACGAGGGATTTGAAAGCTTAAATTAGCATTTGTTTGAGAAAAGAGTGAAGTGAAGAGATTATTTAGGGAAGAATGAGAGATTTCTCGATCTGAACTAAATGAATTCATGAATCCGCATTTTGTATAAATTTTAATATTTTGGAATGAGTGAAGGGGTTAGATTCATATGGAAAGATAGGATGGATGAGCAAGGGCAAATCTAAAACAATCAAGCGTGACTGTTTCTTTTGTAAATATTTATCGATATGAGTACAGTGTGGATTGTGTATTTGTTTGTGTAATTTAGTATTGAGTGTGTTAGAGTAGGTAGAGCGTGTTAGACAGAGGTTAGATAGTGTAGAGAGAGCTAAGTAGAAGAGAGAACAGATCAGAGCACGAGATGTTCTGTACCTTATGTAAATATTGTTATGAATAAAACGAGTTTGTGTACAAAGCTCAATTTTGCGTGATATTTTTTTATGTGATTGGTTTCATAGATCATAGGTTAAATCCTCTATAATTATAGTGAACAATTGAGAGCGTCAATATGTTTTAAGAAATTGGAGTATATAGTTTAGAGACCGACTAACGTGGTGGAAGCACTAAGTCTTGGCTGAACTTATTAAATTCATGAAAAGCCTTGAAGTAAATTAGAACCATCCGATCTACAGATCCAATAGATCTAACGATCATCATATGCCAATAAACTCATGTGATAGTTAAGGAAGAAAGGTGGTTTTATCAGCAAAGCTATTTATTAGGTGAAGAAAAAGTGGTAAGCGGTCTTTTTGAATTCTAAGCGATTCCATTAATCAATCGACACATAGCACTGGGTGGAGAGAGAAAACCACTTTATTAGGTGGGTAAACATCACTCATGATCCCCGTCCGATATCATTGTTAACTATTGGATCAATTTTGCTTTGATCAATGGTGGAGGATCGCCGATTAGTTTTGTTGATTGAGTGAACCAATAACCATCAGATTGAAAGGTAAGATCAATGATAGAGAGTTAACGCAATAATATTTATGGAAAAGTCAGACCCAATATGTTATCAACATGAATTAAATCTATTTGAGATCCAATTGTAAGTGATCAAAGTGGGACCAAGCTCGTTGACAGGTTATGTCTTTGTTTTTCATTGATGAGGTGAATAATTGGGTTTTCTATTGTTTTAGGTTCCGATAATTTGATGGGGTTTTATGAAGTTAAGTGAACAAGGATTTAATTAGTTTTAATTATGAACTTATGAAAGGGTATAGCCTTGCTTCACTTTGGATGTTCTATGGGCATGACTCATAGGCCCACATGGCATTTTTAAAGGATGCGAGTTACGTGGCATCATTTTTGGTATCAGAGGAAAAAATGATTCTTCATAGAAGTACAATAATGTTAAATATTGGAGATATCTCCATGTTAGAATAATCAAAGCAAAATCAGATCTTAAAAGAATTTAATGCAAAGGACATTAAGATCAGAATAGGGAAAAGGTGAATCCTGTGTTAGTAGAGAGATTTGTTTGCATGTTTGGAGAACAACAAGGGCTGAAATTTTCCTTTTAGACAAATGAAATTTCCGTGTAAATTCATGGAATGATTGGTTTGATTTGAAAGAAAAATTGAAGTAGAAGGTTTTGAATTTAAAGTCAAATAGAAGAGTGGATTCCTATGGCTGAAATCATTTAAATGATTTGAAGAATTTTGATGATTAAGGATTGCTTAAAGTGTTGTTGAAGACAATGATATTGATGGTTGAAAGAATAGAGATTGGGTTTAATAGATCTGAAAGAATAACTAATACAAGGAATGAATTTTTGAATTTGTAGAAGAAAGACAAGATTTTCTTACAATAAATTATCAGAAGGAATTTGCAGTGTGTCATGAATTTGTAAATATAGGTGAATTTCAAATTAAATCTTAATTATAAGATGAAGAATAGTTGCTGGTTGTATCGAGTCTTTTGAATGGAGAAGTTTAAATGAAATAGTGAACGGATGAATCATTTGGCAAAGATTTAATTGATGGAATGGGAATTAGTTTTAAGATATCTTTGAAGGAAAATTGGCAGGTTTGAAATGTACCTTGGTGTATCTTGAGATAAGATTGTACAGGTGAATGGAAGCAGCGAAATTGATGGAAGGTAGAAAGAATTGTATCAACATCATAGCACATGAAATATGTTAAAGAGGATGACGCAAGAAGAACTCCCAGATGAGTAAAGGTGATAGTACCCCATTGTAAATGAAATTACTAAATGAAAGAAGGAAGTGAGCAATTGAAGATGTAGCAGCCTTGAACAACAAGTGTTCAAGAGAAGCTAAGAACAACTTCCAACTGCAATTGGCTAGAAGTTGTTGAGGGAGATCCACAATTGTGATTGTGGGTAGAGTTATCTTAAAGATAACAATTCCAGTAAGAGGAGTGCTAGGTAGAATTGCTAGTCAATGAAAGGTTCAAGGAAAGAACCAATAGATGCCAAAAGGCTAAACTTAGAAAAGTTTGGTGAGGCATGAAGGAGAATAGATACATATGAAAGAAATGACTAGTTGCAGCTCACCAGTGAACAAGGAAATTTCACCAGAGGAAGAAATGGAATTGACTATTGATAGTCATAATAAAGGTACATAGGAAATTCACAGACATAGAAGAAAGAGTGCCAAAGAAATTGGACTCAAAATAATGAGTAAAGAATAAATGGACATAAAGTTGGTTGAGATGAAGGTAGAACTCAGTCATTTGAAGAAGCTGGTACAAAAAGGAATCAGAGAAGACTTGGAACAAGGAATTTATGTGGGGAAAAGAGTTAAGTGGTCTGTCGAAGAATTGTTTGCTGAGAAATTAATGCTTCGAAAAGTTGAGGATGAAGGAGTAGAATACATTTGTGAACCAAAGAAAGGATCTCTCCTTGGGGAAGGAGATAGTGATGACAGTGATGATAGTGATGAAGAGATGATCCATACATATCAGCATGAGAGAAAGGTGCTAGTAGCATCTTCAAAGGCAAGAGAATCTCATAATTTTGGGATTAGTTATTTGTGTTTATGTAAAGTTGTAGGTATGCATCCAAATGAAATTGACTCTGTGAAAGAGGCAAAGACAAGAAAAATAGAAAAGGAGATGCAGGAAGACTTTGAAGACTTTGATTGGTGGAGAAAATTAAAAGGTATGAGTAAATGGTTGTGTCTTCTCGTAGTGAAAACTTATTGGATCATGTCAGAAGGAATATTAACATGGCTAGAAAACCAATGGAAAATGGACAGAGGGAGAGAAGCTAATGCATTGTAGGGTTGTGAAGTGAAGAAAACTGAAGCTGACACAGAGAACTCAGCTGAAGAAGCTAAGTCAAGGAAATCTTTGAAAGATAAATGTCTTATAATAGAAGAGAAGGAGACATTGTTGTCTTATTTGGATAAACTAAGTGCTGGGGAAAATTGTGAAGGACAGGGGGATGTCATGCAGACTTATGATGAAATTTACAGGAAAAGTCAAGAAGGTTTAGTCCCAGATGTCATCTTTTATGAAAAGGAAATCAAAGATGTTGAGGAAGGATTTCTCAATAACTTAGTGAACTATGTGAATAGTTCAAAAGAGCATGAAGGTATGGTCAATGAGAGTTTAGGTGAAGAGACTTGTATATTTGAAACTAGCATGATGTGTATATTTTCAGGTTTGATAGGTGATGAACAACAATTGGACAATGTGCTTATGCATGTTGATGAAGAAGTGAAACTGTTTGAGGAAATAGTTGAAATAGAAGGATATTTTGAGCATTTATTTAATACTTTTGAGAATGATGGTATTGATAGGGAAATTGTCATGATTAAGGAAGCTAAAGACAAACAAATGGAAATTTGTGATGATAACCATAATGAAGTATCTTCAGTAGAAAATCCAAACAGTGTGGAAAATGTGAAGGAATGTATGATGATGTTGACAAATACAAAAGTTCAGGAGTTCTGTGATTTTAAAGTGGATTATTTTTTTGAATCTGTAAACCATGAAGAAGCTTTAGAAAACCATAATTTTGTTTTTGTTGTAGGTGAATATGAAACAACATTAACTAGTTGTACAAAAGGTGAAAGGATACTTCACAATGATATATTTTAGGAGAATTTAATTCTTGAATTGTTGAGTGAAATTTTTGTGTCCAAACAGGGAATATTCTGTAATGAACAGGAAAATGCTTAAAGAAATTTACTGACATTTTTATAAATTTTTCAGAGGATCAATAGAAAGAATTGATGGCATAGTTATCTATGGAGACAAAAATCCATAGTAACTTTAAATATGATAATTGTAGCAAAAATTTGGTTTTACACAGGAAAGAGGAGTCATATGCAAATTCTATGCTTATTGGAGATGAGGGAAGATTCAAATTAATGGAAAAGTTATTAGATGAACCTGATAAGATAAAGGGAAATATTATCTTTAATGATAATGAAAGGGAAGTTGTAGAGTACAAGCAACAATTTGTAATTATCAAAGGTGAATAAGAATTGGATAAAATTTTTATAATTTCTATAGTAAGGGAGAATGGACAGCAAAGAAGTGTCAGCGGAGTTCAGCTAAGAACAAATTGTAAAGATGAAGTTAAGAAACTATTGAAGATGAAGCCAGTTAAGAAGAGAGAGAACAAGGAAGAGAAATTAACAAAACAAATTTGTA
>APFE031209043.1:232607-318102 GCA_000404065.3 Pinus taeda
TATTCGCCATGCTTGGTGAGAGATTCGCCAAAAAATTATATATACATATTATATTATTGATAAAATCGCCTTCCATTAAAATTTTCCCTGATCCCAATAGTGGGTCGTACAATATCTCCTTGATCGTGGTTTCGCACAGAGGTAGGTAAGATGCCCCTATTGGTAGCAAGGGTGTGACACCTACAACGAGTCAACGAAGGTGCATGAATGCTTCTAACACACAGAAAGTGGAGTGAGTGTGACCTGTTGAAACCTATAATAGTACGTGGCTTGGAAGGGAACACATGAGTGAAGATGCATCGCAAGCTAGAAAGCAATGTGGTGAGGAATCCAAAGTGATGGTTAAACCAATCAAAAATTTCATTAAGATTTTTTCATACTTATATAGAATAGCCCATACATGCATGAAAATAAAACAAATACATATATCATTTAGAGTAAACAAGATAGCTGGAATATGATACAACATATGCATGAAATGTGTTGGCTCTGTTATATTAAGAAGTGTATGCTATAGTCATACTGTAAATCCATGTCCATCCACTAGTTCAGATAACGGAAAGTTACAATCACAATCACCTACTCCTCCAAAGAGATATACTAGCTCTGCACAGTAGATAAGCCAAGGCTCGTTACAATATTTTCCAATATTTCTCTATGACACTCCTATTGGAATCTTATTTGACAAAAAAATTCTACAATGAGTTATGAGGGACTATTTATAGCAAAGGATGGGGTGACCCTTGACACTCCCCTTTGTGACTGTTCATCTATTCCCATGACTCTTCAACTACTCTATGGTTGTTACATTCAAGTATCGACACTTGAACTTCCACTTGACAATATGTTACATTGCAATGCACATGTGCCCATGTGAGACAAAATGGCTTGAGGAAGCAATGCAAGACATCACTAACACGTAGACCATTGTGGTGAGATAAACTATTTGACATCCTTGTGATGACCAAAGGTGGTGAACCAATGCTAATATTGGCTATTTGTGATGGTGTCTGTGCACTCAATGGTGACATCACGGTGAAAGCGAACTCTTGCCTCCATTGCATCTGGGTACACTGATATGGCTCCTTCATCGAACTCGTCTAATAGCATGAGCATGGATTTCTTGAGTGCGGCTGGGCTAGCAACATACTGATGCATATTGTCTGTGTTGATCTCCAAGTGTGTGTTGTTGACCATGCACATCAACTTATGGAATTACATGTTTAGCTCCAGTTAGACCTACTTCTTGTCTATGCCTCGGTGAGCATGCCAAATGGGTGGGATCACATGCATGCACATAATGACATGCATGATGCTAAATTCCCTTGCATGTTATCAACAACACTTCTCACCTTGTTTGATCTGTGCCAGCTACTGGGATGGATCTACAACTTGTGTGGGTGCAATTTCATCCATCTATGCATGTTGTGCCCCTTGTTGTACTTGTTCTCACTGCAACTCATTATTTCGTTTGGGGAGCTCCTGTTCTTCCTTGAGTTACCACTTTAGCACATGCGACACCTTCTTTGTTTCTCTCTCTACCTTCACAGGATCTTTATGTCATGCTTTCACCTCATAGCCTCAGTCTCCAAAGTTTTTTTCATCACGAGTGGATCTACTTTGAACTTGCAACTTTGTTCTGCCTTTGTGTTGTCAACAACCTTCCTCTTGCATTCATTACATGCAGGCATGCTGCCTTCTACTGTTGCTGATGGTGCGTCTTGGTATGATATTACTACCATATTATCTTGTTGTCCTTGTCTATGAACAACTTGATGTGTTCATAGGTAGGCAAGCTCATAGACACTTACTTGGCTGCAACCCCCATTTTTCTCTCAACGATGTCCTTTGACTTTACCCGTCTGAAGGTCATTGTACTTGTGCTGCTGAGAGATAGATGAACACCTGTGATTCCTGAAGACATATAAACACTCATGGAAAGAAATATATCAATCGAAAACCAAAACAAACTTGAGAACTGACTTGTAATATACATGTGTGATTGTTCGTGAAGGTTGTGCAATTTCCAATGGGAGGTTGGGAGACTGACTGCAAAAACTACACAAAGGCCAGTCTAGGTTGTAAGGAGGCTGACTGACTGCTGGAACAATTCCATGCATATTCCACCCTGTCTTGGTAAGGACTGAACTATGCAATATGCAATTTCAGTGAGTGGTGACATGTAACCAACAAGCAACATTGCACAATTTCTAGGGCCAACAAGACATTGCCTCCAAGAATTTCACAATGCAAGCATGGAGGCCAGTCCTAGGCTACACTTGTGCAGTTTCTAGAGGGAAGGGAGAGCCTTCTCTTCCGAGAATGCATAGTGCTAGCAAGGTAAGGCATGGTAGAGACCAAGGTAGCCCAGGCAAGGCATGATGAGATGATGGAAAATAAGAGTAAATGACCATACATGAAAAAAACAAGTGCAGGATTCAGAAAATAGGAAAGCATGCATGTGTGTGAAGTGAGTTTCCATAACGGCGACCGTTCGCACAAAAATAATGTCATGCATGCAACAACAATGAGATGTGAATGAAAACTGAAATGGTGATTTTACAAGCTAGCATACATCAAAATGACAACAAGATCTCACTGAAATCAAGAATAAGGCACTCACACGAAGAAAAACGCCAAAAGCAACATAAATGCAGCATGAGACATGAAAAGAGGGCTTACCACAAAAAAGTTCAATTGAATGCATCACCAACTCCTAGATGCAAGGTGGGATGTCATAGCTGCAAGGTCGATGTAAGGAATGAGCTTTGAAATGTCTGATTGATGAGTTTTTTTATAAAACTGAGGTTGTGAGATGCATGCCACAAATATAGGAAAAGTGACACTTGGCCGGAGGTTTCTAAAATGATCCTTGCATGTAACCTCCAACTGCTAAAAATTGATCCCTGAATCAAGGGATGCCTTTGCATGCTATCTTGGGAGAAGTAGTCCACCATGCAAATCTGTTTTGCTCAATTTTGGAGGGAACCAATCAACCTGAAGGCACATGTTTGGGATGAAAATATGTGTGGTTTCTGGGCTGAGCACAAATGGCTGTCCTAGAGGGATTGCATAATTTCTAAAAGGAACAGGTGACCTTCTCCCAGGATTGCACAATTTCTGGGCTGAGCAATTGTCCTGTTTCAGACCTCGCAATTTTATCAGGGAATCATGTCTGACTGCATTTCATAATTTCTGAGCCCAACACACTACCTAGCTGGATTTGCTTAATTTCTACTGGTTGCTGGGCCAGATGTCCCAAAGGGATTGCAAAATTTATGGGAGCAGCAGGTTCCTACTACCCAGAACTGCGTAATTTCTGGGCTGAGCAACTGGCCTAGGATGAATTGCGCAATTTTGGAGTCCAGCTGGGTGTCTAGATGGGTTTGCACAATTTCTGGAGGGAAGGTTGCTTCTGTTTCAAAATTGTACAATTCCCAGAGGGATCTTCTCAACCCAAAACTGACACTAAGTCCGAAAATCAACCTATGAAGGAGGTGGAACAAACTTGCATACATAAGCTATCAAGACTCAATGAAACAACTGAACTTGATGTGCTTGACAGTGCAACACATGCTACTAAGGATGGTTGGTAGGGAGGCTCCAAAACGAAGCTAAGGAAAACTTTTGGAGGCTGTTTTTAGCCGCTAAAACAAAATATTAGATAAATTTAGTGATTTCCATATTTAGAAAAACCTATGCTAAATCTTGTAACTTACCAAAAGCAAGGAAAATAGTAGTGAAACTTAGATTTTCTTATGGAGACGGGTAAGTAGAGTTTGAAGGCTTATTTTTAAAATCAAGAGTATTCTAGAAATATAAAAATAAGAGGTTAATGGGATCAATTTCTATGAGAAGTTAAATTCAAGTGTAAGATGAATGCAAGCTCAAGGAACTAAAATAACAGTCCAAATTTTATATAAGTAGAACTAATTGTGCAAAATTTAGGTTGAAAACAATTTTTCATCGATTTATGTTGTTGTGGGTGGTGGTTTGAATAGTGATCAAAGATTGATGAAGGTGATTTCATGGTGTTTGTGGTTAGTGATTAAAGTAAGAAATATAATTTATTAAGAAAGATACCTTCATGGTTTCAATTTGAAAATTGCATGAAAGAAGAATAATTGAGGTCAAAGAGGTAGTGGCTAGCAAGTCAAGGGTTGTAACTCCTTCCTGTAGTGGTTGGTAAATAGTTATGGGTTGGACCTCTTTTTAGTTGTAGCTAATAAATTAGGGAGTAATAGATTCCTTCTAGTTGTCTCTAGAGAACTTTGTAGCAAGTAGAAACTTGCCTTAGTTTGAAGTAAATTGGAGTAAAAGTTTTAAGAATCTATGTGTATTTTTTGTGTTACTCATGTTGATTATTGTAAATTTCATATGAAACATTGCTGAAATATTTATTGGTGTCCTAATAATATTTTCTTGTGAAAGAAAGTTATAAAATTACTAAAATATTGATTCACTTCCCTCTCATTATTGTCTTGGTTTCGAACAATTGGTATCAAAGAAAAACCATGTTACTTCATATCAGTTTAACAACTAGAAGAAAGATCAAGGACCATGGAAAAATAGGAAGGGGTATATACCAATAGGGAACCTATGTCGAATGGAATAAAATATGTGTTTTGGAAAGTAAGGATGAAGCCATATACTAAATCTCTTGGACTAGATGTGTGGAAGAAGTGGAAGAAGAATATCAAAATCTTCCATTCTTGATTACCAGAGATTCGAAGATGGAATTTACATGTAATGATAAAGCTACAAATGCCATACTTGATGGCATACCTGAATTAGAATTGGTTAAGTTCATGGACTGATATACTTGAAAGGCTATTTGGGACAAGATGACTAGCTTCTATGAAGGTGTCATCATGGTAGAAAAATCTAGTATTCAAGGTTTTAGAATGCAGTTTGAGTATTTGAAGATGCATGACGATGAAGATATTGCTAAATAAATTTTAAGAGTTTATAAAGTTGTAAACATTATAATAGGACTTGATAAAAAATAGAAGAGACTCTAGTGGTTCAAATGGTGTTTACATCTTTATCTAAGAGTTTTAATCCCAAGGTATCAACAATTAAGGAGATGAAAAAGTCGAAGATTGTCACTTTGGATGAAATAATAGGCACTCTTTCTACTTATGAGATGATAATTTATAATGGTCAACCTAAAACAAATAATTTAACCTTCAAAGCGGATAACAAGCTGAAGGAAGAATTGATGACTCATGTTGTGAACTAGATGAAGAGGAAGCTAAGTTTGTGAGGACTCTTAAAAGGGGCTTAGACAATTACAAAGGTAAGCTACCTTTAAAGTTCTTTAACTACGGTAATTTTGGTCACTATTCTTCCCATGTCCTAAAAATAAGAAGGATATTGTCTGAGAGAGAAATTCAAGAAAGTACAAAAGGACTAAAATAATATTAGGAAGAAGTGCTTTTACACCCAAGATGTCATATCCTATGTAAGGGAAGCCAACAAATATTTAGATGAGGATAGAGATAATGAAGTATAAAAGGAATTTATGGTCATGTCTATAGACAAACTAGAAGTAGAAGTTATTGATTCTAATGGAGAAGAGGTCAAGGTTGATCTAGACGAGATTCAAAGGTTGAGGTAGGAAAGTAAAACTCAAAAGGAATCATTGATCAAGGATATATATAAATGTATATAAAATTTTCTCTTGAAAATTTAATAAGATTAGAATATTCAAGAAGCATTAAATAAATAACTCTGTGAGAAAAATCAAGCATGTTAAAGGCCTGAAGGAGAAATTATTTCTCTAAAAAAATAGCTTGAAAAAGGTAAAACTTAGCTGAGCTTTAATGAAAAAATTTGGAAAAGGAAATGGAATTTTAAATGAGCTTCTTAAAGCTTAAAGAGTCTCCAATAATAAAGTTGGTCTTGGATTTGAGGTTGATTCAAGCTCCACAACTAATTTGAAGGGAAAGAAATCGACTACTTTTGTGCATGCAACCAAAATTGGACACAGTGTATCAAACACATAGGTTTCAATGTAATAGCAAGGAGAAAAGGGAAGCATGAAGCCAAATTCGCAACAAAATAATAATCAACAATAGTAAAATAAGAGGGGAAATTTGAATAGTAGATCAAATCCCACACAATAAGGTAGGATCAATGCTGGAGAGTATTATAGACATATTTGGTCACTTCAACCCAAAACTTATATGTCGATAAACTAGGGATCTTCAAACCATAAAAGAGTTGTTTTATACCCTAAAAGAACATGGTCATCTGATTACATCATTCCCTAGAAGTTCCACTTGAAAGACCATCCAGAAATGGCCTAAACTAAACCATACTGACTGCTCCACTAACAAGGTGCGATGCATACTGAGTGTTACACTAGCCAGGTGCGATGCATACTGTTTGGGCCTTCTATAGTGTGCGATGGGCGAGGATGGACAAATGTGCGAGACAGTCTGCTAGGTGGTTGCTGATGGAATCTTCTAGAAACTTCTCCTATGACACTTACCTCTCTGAATTCGCCCAGGGATGAGTAAGAGATCCAAGAAATCCCCAAGTGGAACCAATTGTAACAAGTGGAATGACAGTAATCAAAACCCCACAGATGACTCACAACCTTGCACACATCTATAAATGGATCCCTCATCTAAGAGATATAGTGGGTTGGAATATTGTGAATTGCAAGGAAGTGCTGATAGTTTGTATTTGAGGAGAGAGCATTGTATTGTTGGTGTGATCTTGCTATTTCATGAGGTGAAGAGGGATTGATGTTGAATCAGACAATTGGGTTGTAATTCTCCCTTATATTTAATAAATCTCTTCAAGTTTTCTTCCATATAATTGTGCATTTGTGAATGTTATCATTTGTAAATGCTATTATATCTTCATTATATATCTGATTCTGTAATGCTTATGTAGTAATAGATCAAGATGCTTTGACAATTCTCTGTTACTATGTTTCTCCAGGTACTCTCCAAGTGGGTTAAGTATGGGGAGGAGTTGCAAGCTCTGTCAAGGGGGAGAGAGATCAAGCAAGGGATTAAGCGAAAGTTCCAAGTTGGTTCCATTGTCTTTCCTTTATCTGTTATACATAGAAGAAATCATGAATTGCTTTAAATTGTTGTTTTTACGGTAGCTACCAAACCTAGAGGGCTAGTCATTCAAAAATACACTAGTTTTCCCAGAAACAAATTGATGACTCTGTTGGGGATTGAATAGATGTTTCTTGGTTGTTATTGTTTGTTTTATAAACTATAGACAGAGCCTGAAGTCATCCAGGTAGCCTTCGAACTTCTCTCACTATGCAATTGCATAGTAGATGAATGCTGCTTCAGTCAATCTCCAGTTTAGTTTATGAATTAAACACTTGACTTACAGGCATTCTAGATTCCCTTTTGGTAGCTCAGTAACCTCTCAAGAATTTCTTCTATACTTTTCTCTTTATTGTCCATCATAGCTCAGCTTAACTCACTAAAAACAATGACACATCTGAGCGAAAAACCACTTCAATTGCGCTCCTTCGTCCATCCCACTGTCTGTCACTGTAAACCAGTATTCATTGCACCTCATGATTGTGTAAAGTGTGATGCATCCCTATTTCTCTGAAGCCCAAGTGCGATGACTAACTGAACCTATTTCCATTCTAGAAATTTGTGGTTTTTTGTCCTTGTTTTTAGTCTTGTTTAGTTGTTTTGTTTCTCATCAACAATACTTCCTTACTGAAGCCTACTTGCATCACATAGATCAGCCTCCATTAGATTAGGATTAGTATACTTGTTTTATGTATTTTTTCCATCATTTACAATCCTTTGTCGAAAATTTTCTTAAATCAATCTGTTGCTTTGGTACAAAAAGTGTCATAACTATCGTTTTGTGTCGAAAAGAGAAGTTTCATAGATTCTTCCTTCCTTGGATAGTCGACTAAACTTTTTGTCATGTATTTGGTTTGATTTGTTGATATTCGAAGTGTCGAAAGCATGTTTGATTCAAAATTGAAAAGTGTCGCTTAGTATTCCTTTGTCTTTTGAAGAAGAAATTATTAAAAATGTCATTTTGAAAGAAATATTTTAGATCTTTGCTGCATTTAGTTTTCCTTTTTGGAATTTTTACATTAAGGAGAACAAAAAACAAATACATGCATTTTCATTTGCATTTAGTTTGTGTGCGAAAAATGATTTAGGAAACTGCACTAGTGTTTGATCTTTGCTCTTTGTTTGAAAGAATTGTAATCTTCTTTCCCTAGCAGCTAGGATTTTCATTGCTCAAAATAAACAAAGATTATTTATCATTTTAGATTGCATTTTAGGAATTTTAAGTCAACATCACGTGGTGAACCATTGAAAAGAAAACTTTAAACAAGATCAACTCTAAAATAAATTTCAATGAACATAACAACGCTTTGGAACTTAACACAACACATCTAGAGGTCTAGGCTAGATACATGTTCTGGCACCATAAAAACTAGTAACTATCATTTTCATTGAAGGTTGGGTGATTCCTCCTCCTTGTTATGACAAGTGATAGCACGGACTTGTGCTCCCCGTACTGTCGCATCTATATTGGGAGACCACAATAGGCTTATATCCTTTATCCATAGGAAGCCGAGTATGTCGCCTTATTGATCGCAATGCACTGAACACAACATTCTGGAAGATTGACTACCATACATAAGTCCTTGGTAATTTCTCTTTAATTTATCACCAAGGTTTATCTTGTAGTTTTGCCATTAGTATGGTAATCCCTTTGTCTAGATTTTCCAGAGTAGTCACTTTCGTTCCCTTTCGACTCTTTAAAAGAAAAGGTCCATCTAAGCACTTGTCACTTCAGGATCATTAAAAATTGAAGGTGACTAGAGTCATCTTTAGGATTTTCTTGACTCTTAAAAACTGAAAAAGAAAAATTTTGTTAAAGCGTCATTAAAATTAATTGAATTTAGAATAACACCCCTGTTCCTCAGTTGATCTTATGTTGAGACATATGGCGTCGAATCTGGAGTCCACTGATCAAGGAATCCCTTTAGAAGGGAATCCTAGTCCTTTTTCCTCTTGGGGAAATATCGGTGCTCCTTATATGGCTACATTGTCCCTTTCGGGATTTACCATTAGCTTGCCAATATGGCTGTTTTCAACCCCCTTGGTTCAAAATGTCGAGACTTATCTGAAATCAAGTACAACTCCAACTGGACAAAATCAACCTCTAGTTGATCCTAAAATTGACCCTCTTCCTTCTTCCTCATTTGTTTCGTCCTCCCCTTCTTCCTCTTCGCTTGGTGAAAGTGTTGGTACTAGTAACCAGGTGGCTAAGAAGAAGAAGAAAGGAAAGAAGAAGAAGAATCTAATTCAGCAAGGGGGAAAACAAGCAACCATTGCTCTGAATATAACATCTGAAGAAAATCTGTCTGTTAAGCCTCAAAAAGTCAAATATTCGTGAAAAATTCATGCAGAATATCATTTTCATCAAAATTTTCCTTACTTTCCTCGGATCTTGAAAGAATGGTCTTCCCTTTCACACCATCCCATGTCATCAACCTCTGGAGATGATGTTGGTAACACACTATCAACTAGTTGTAGTAGAGTTCATGGACAAAAGGGAAAAGTCAAGCTTCCATGTATGTTATGTGAAGTTATACACCCCTTTCACCTTTGTCCCTATTTGGATGAAGCCAAAAGAGTGTTGGATAACCGTCCTGCTTCACTGCAGCAACTTCCATTTGGTTATAGGAAAATTTCCTTGAATCCTTCACTAGGTGATGAACCAACTGACTTAAATCAATCGTCGGTCGAAACCACTCTCTCTAAAAGTGATTCCTATGATTCTATGCCTGACCAAAATCAACAGGTTGAGGTAGCAGTTGAGCTGATTTCACCTTCAGCTAATTGTACCTGTCCCAAAGAGAGTGAAAATGATACCACTTAAGTTCTTTTTGTTTCTTCAATTCCAAATGAGCTTGAGGGCAATATACTTGTTCCATCATGATAGGAGGAAAAATCTCAAGTTCTAGTAACTCAAGGGGTTAATCCTCCCATTTCTATGGTACCCCCTCCAAGTAGTTTAGTTACTTCCTTTGATTGGAATCAACTGGCAGGATCCCGCCTTCCTTATGTTCCTTTCCAAATCATAGTACAAGTTTGTAATATGATTGTACCTGGAACTATTAGAGACGAAGGTGCATCAGTGAGTATCCTTTCCTCAACTTCTTGGCAACCGCTCGATTTGCCACTGCTTGTAACTATTATAGAATTTTTTGGGCTTTAACAAAGGAACCAGTCGACCGTTAGGAATAATTCCTCAGTTACCCATCACTTTGGGAGGAAAAATTGTTTATCTGAACATGATGGTAGTCCCAGGACCTTTAGATTAAAATTTACTTATTAGGCGTGACTATGTTTATCACATGGGAGCTATTGTTTCAACACTCTTTTGAGTGATTTGTTTCCTGCATGAAGGCAGGATTGTTACTATTGACCAGCTTTCATTTCCTGGTCCAAATATGGCTCCTAGTCAACCATCTTCTCTAAATGGTCCATTTATACCAATGGTATCATCCCCGCCATGGGTTAATTATGTGGCAACGTGTTCCATACCTACATCGACTGATGATCAATTCAGTGATGTTATACATTATGTACTGGGGGAATTAGAACTAAATCTTTCCTTCATGACCACTTATGAGTTGTGATCCAAGGAGAGCTAAGGATAGTACATTGTCTTGTGTCAACCTCATTAACAAATGAAACCAAGGGTCTACAAGGAGAGTTCGTTATCTTGTGTCAACCTTGTTAAAAAATGAAACCAAGGATCTGAGTAGAGTTCCTTGGCTTGTGTCAAGCTCATTAAAAAATGAAACAAGGACCCCTGGAGCAAAGTTCCAAGTCGAGTCTTTGATTAGATATCATAAAATTCTAGTCAAGTCTTTCACTTGATCTTCTAAAAGAACCTTCATTCCACCCACCTGATAGCCATGAGTAGTCTACTTAGGTGAATTTAATGAAGCTTAGGGGGCATGTGCCCTTGCCTATTCTGCGGACAAACATATTTGAAAAGATAAGTTTCCCTGTAGGTTATGTGATTGGTGTGACATACCATTCAACTTTGTCTATCCTAGATGAAGCCAAGGAATTGTTTTGTCTTCTAGAGAAAACCATCCTTGCTAACCATAGTATTTTCCATATGGTTATAGGAAAATCTCCTTTTCATTATGTTGGGTGCATACAAACTTTTTTTCCCATTTTCAATTTTTAGTTTTGTCATTTCTAGCTTTTTAGTTTTATCGTTTCTAGCTTTTTTAGTTTTGTCATTTCAAGCTTGCGTAAAAATGAAAACAAAACTGAGCATAGTTCCCCCATGGTTGAAGCTCGTCAAAAAATGAACCCACCTTTAGTAATTAACCTTTGTGATTTCCATTCTATCAGCCTCTTGAGCCTTGGTTGTGTACCTATCATTACTGCCATCTCTTTGGCTGATCATATGCTTCCACTTGGTTGTTTACCCTTTTGGAGGAACAATTGCGATGAGTGGTCTCGTTAGCCCACCTCTTCATAGAAATCACCATGTTTTGAGAAGTTCCAAGCTTACCTGGAACCAGTCGCTACCCTAGACACCACTCGTTCCTCAAAATCGAGTCTCCTTTAAACCCTTTTCAGACTCATTAAATATGAAAAGATTGTCCATTAATTGGCCTTTCTAGCTTGTTAAAGTACTTGGAAATGTCATCCCTCCTGTATATTTTAATATTTTCAGACTTGAGGGATTATCTCACGAAAAAGTTCGAGCACTTGTCTTTTTCAGCTCGTTAAAGTGATTAGAAAAGTCATCCCTTTTGTATTATTTTATCCTTTTTTGGACCTAAGGGATTATTTTAGGAAAAAGAACTGTCGTAGTTTCCGTTTCTTCCCTTTTCAAACTCTCTAAACATGAAAAGGACCGAGTTATCCTTGTCATTAAAATTGTTAAAACAATAGCAACAAACTTCTCCATTTTAGACAAGACCGAGTTTCACTGTCACTAGACTGGTTAACACATAGCGACAGGTTTGCCCGAAGGGAAAATTACAGAACAAGCATATGTTATCCTCCTCAAAATTGACAATAATAAAGAGGTACTGGTCAACAATGACTGGGGAAGAAGGGAAAAAACTTGAAGAACTTATGGTAGCAGATCGTTCTTGGACATGATACTTTCACTCCATCACCATTATTGAGTCGGGTTGGGTTATTCCATTCACCGGTCATCTCACCATTGGTATTTTACACCATCCATATTTTGGGGTTAACGCTACCAATCCATCTAAGTGTTGCTGACATGTTCAAGAGAAGTCATTCAGTTGAGAAACCACAATCTAGTTAATACCTCATCCACTGCAATACCTCCAACCTTCATTTTTCATGGCCGCCATTCCTGAACCTTGTGTCGTCAGATCGTTTTCACCTCCAGAAATCATTTTCTTTGTTTCTTGTCGTAGATGTGGGATACATCAAGGCCCTCATACAATGAGTCACTTCTTGTCGACATTAGCTCATTATCCAAGATGTTGACTTAGAAACACCCCTTTTAGTGCTTTGAAGCTTGCATGCCTCAATGGAAAGTTTCTCACTTCCAGTGATATGTTGACATCAATGGCCTTCAACTGAAAGGTTTTGTGTGGTGTTCGACATCGGATCATATATTCACACCACGCGAATTGTACTGTAGTACCTTGAGGGTCACTATCATTATCGGTGATTCCTCTCACACTTGTTAACAACTCACATTATTGGTTGGTAATCAAGTGATGTCTTTCCATGTTCGACTTCAAAACATCTCTTCACATGGATTGACTTGTACATCAGGCGAAGATTGAGTGAGTTTGAAGACCCCAGATCTAGTTTCATCCATCTGGGCTGTGATATATTTAGGTATATAAAAAAATCAAATGTACAAAGGTGTTGCACAGATGGTCTACCAAACCAAGGATGATGACTCTACATTTGAAGAATCACCAGTCTGCATCTACAAACGGCCATCTGATCTATGTACATGAAATGAATTTATAAAACTGAGCATGGGAATACCCACCTTAGCTAGATCATGAAAATTATATTATGATGATGTATTGTATGGTAACTTATGCAGGTCACCTTCGAGTTCGAAACCTCAGATCCTCATGATAAAGCATTTCACCCGACATCAAGATTTACGACTTCATGCTTTAGGGGGCAACTATTATAGAAATATTTGGGCACTTCAACCCCAAAATTATATGTCAATAAACTAGGGCTCTTCAACCCCTAAAAGAGTTGCTTTATACCCTAAAATAACATGGTCATCTAATTAAATCATTCCCCAAAAGTTCCACCTGAAAAACCATCCAGAAATGGCCTAAACTGAACCATATTGACTGCTCCACTGGCAAGGTGTTATGCATATTGATTATTACATTGGCCAGGTGTGATGCATACTATTTGGGCCTTCTATAGGGTGTGATGGACGAGGATGGACAAATGCCCGAGACAGTTTGCTAGGTGGTTGCTAATGGAATCTTCTAGAAACTTCTCCTATGACACTTGGCTCTGTGAATTCGCCGAGGGATGAGTACAAGATACAAGAAATATCCAAGTAGCTCCAATTGTAACAAGTGGAATGACATTAATCAAAACCCTAAAGATGACTCACACCCTTGCACACATCTCTAAATGGTTCCCTCATCTAAGAGATCCAAGGGGCTGGAATATTGTGAATTGCAAGGAAGTGTTGATAGTTTGTATTTGAGGAGAGAGAATTGTATTGCTGGTGTGATCTTTCTATTTCATGAGGTGAAGAGAGTTTGATGCTGGGAGGATGGTGCTGGAGCAGACAACTGGGTTGCAATTCTCCCTTCTATTTAACAAAGTTCTTCAAGTTTTCTTCCATATAATTGTGCAATTGTGAATGTTATCATTTGTAAATGCTATTATATGTTCATTATATATCTGATTCTATAATGCTTATGTAGTAATAGATCAAGATGCTTTGGCAGTTCTCTGTTACTGTGTTTTTGCAGGTACTCTCCAAGTAGGTTAAGTACGGGGAGTAGTTGCAAGCTCTGTCAAGGGGGAGAGAGATCAAGAAAGGGATTAAGCGAAAGTCCCAGGTTGGTTCCATTGTCTTTCTTTTATCTGTTATACATAAAAGAAATCTTGAATTGCTTTAAACTTTTGTTTCTAGGGTAGCTACCAAACCTAGAGGGCTAGTCGTTAAAAAAGACACTAGTTTTCCCAGAAACAGAGAGACATCAAAGGACAACCCAACAATATCTCAAAAATCAAAATTTTCCCAAGTGTGATGACATCTTTCAAGGTTACTATTTTACATCTACAAGTTGTTGACATAATGAGTCAAATTATAGGGTGAATCTTTCATTTGGATAAATCAAGCAATGAAGAAGAAGTTCTGAGAAAAATAATCAATCTTTTAGGTGAATCATGAGAACTAGGGAGATAAATCTATTCACTCCTTTGAATAATTTGATTCAATATTATATCTATCAAAATTTTTGGCATAGGGAAGCTAATTACAAACTTAAAAATAAAAGGCCTGGTCTAAGTATCAAGAAAATGAGCCAAGAACTTAATGTATGGAAAGAGAAGGAAATTACAATGAACTGAAATATTGACTTGCATGCTCAAAATGAATAACACCATTGGTATGTTGACAGTGGCTATTTTTAGCACATGTTAAGAGAGGAAAGTAATTTTTTTCATGCAAATTAGTTGAGAAAGGTATTGTGACCTTTGGAAATAATGCACCTGATAATAATGAGGACAACAAGCTAGTTGCAATGGTACCATTCACTTGTAAGCCCCAAATATTTTGGCAGTCCCAAATTTTTCCCGAAATAGCCTCATGTCATCCACATCATTAGAATCATGAGCTTTCCTTCTTTCCATGTAGACTAATCTTACTTAAGCTCAAAAAAATTTGTTCCAGATTGGTATATGCAGGGTACTAGATCTCAAGTTATGGCTATGGAAAAGGCACTTAAGAGGGTCAACAACCTTGAATAAAAATTTGACACATTCGAGGAACAATTCTCAAAGAGATCTCACGTTTATAATCTATTTTAAGCTCGCCTCATATGGAGGAGCCTATTTTTGATTCACACATAGAAGGATAATCCAATGATCACATTCAATTCCATGGAAATCACCACTCTTCCCACCACCAGACACCCAAGTTGGACATGTACAAATTTGATGGCTCTAAGCCTACAATATGGGTAGCACAAATGGAATAGTATCTCTACCTTAATGACATCTTGGAAGATCGAACTAAACTGCATGTGGGAGTCATTTATTTGGAGCAAGAAAGATGGTAGTGGTGGCAGTGGCATTAGAAATGTTATCTAGGGAACTTGACTTAGAACATGCTCCCAAAATCCATATGTGATCGCTTTGACTCTGAATCTAATTTTTTGGGTCATCTCACTAAACTCAAGAAAATAGGCTCAGCAAAGGACTACATTGTCACCTTTGAGAAATTGGCCATCAAAATTGACAGGCTAGCAAATGACTTCTACTTGAAATTTTTCATCAGTCGCCTAAAAGAAAACATCCAATCCCATGTCTGGGTGCACCACCCAAATACTTGGATGGACACCTGTAAAATGTCCTTGGAAGTGGAAATTTACTTAACCACCTAGTCCAATCATTCAAATTTATTCACCAAGGCACGTCTCACCCCAGCTGAGGGCCCCACCGAAACACTTAAGGTTCAAAAGGTGTCACCAACAAAAATGGTCGAAAGAAGAAAACAATGACTATGCTACTACTGTGATGATAGTTACTCTCCTGGACATAAATGGAATGAACCCAAATTTTTTCAAATTGATGCTACTTGTAACAGCTCACATGAGGAAGCTCCATCGTTTAAGGTCCCCAAGGAAGAAGTTGGGGAAACCCAAACTGATAATGATCTCACAGCTACACTAGATGAGCTGGTTATCTCAATACATGCTTTGGCTTGAATTTATTCACCTCAAACTCTCAAAATTCGAGGCTTTATTAAACATGGATCGGTCGTGGTATTGATTGATAGTGGCAACACTCATAACTTTATCCATAAGTGAGTCACAAAAGCTATTCATTGCTTTGTGCGAGTAGTAGATAATTTCCAATTCCTTACTGCTGATGGGGGGACCAAGAAATGCAAAGGCCGATGTGCAAATATTAAGCTTTAGATGGGAGACTACCACCCAAAGACCCACATGTTTGCTATTGAAATGGGTGGTTTTGACATTGTCATGGGTGTTGAATGGCTTCACACACTGGGCCTGATCACAATGGATTTCTAGGAGTTATATATGAGATTTAAGCTGAATGACCACATTTATACATTACATGGAATCCAGGCAGGTGCTCCTACTATCATCAACTCACATAGAATGGAAAATATTTTGGAAAAGGGCCATCACAAAGTCATCGCCCAATTTAATGGTATCTAGGCCATTGAATCCACTACTCCTCATAGACATACTAATATGCATTAGGTTTTATACCACCACTAGCAAGTATTTAACAAACCTAAAGAACTTCCACCCTTTAGGGATGAACATGATCATAGAACCCCTTTGGTCCCGGGGGCCCAATCGCCTAATGTGTGCCCATATTGATATCCTTTTGTCCAAAAGAATGAAATTGAAAGAATCATCCAGGAACTTCTCAAAGTTGGTGTTATTCGTCTCACCATAGCCCTTATTCATCACCAATGGTCATGGTGCTAGATAAAGATGGAGAATGGCACACGTGTCCCGACTTTTAGGTTCTCAATAAGCTCACTATCAAATATAAATTTCCTATTCCAGTTGTTGATGCTCATCTTGATGAACTCCATGGTGTTCAATTATTTACCAAGTAGACCTTCTCTCTAGATATCACCAAATACGGATGAAGTAAGTATACATTCCTAAGATTTCCTTATGAACTCATGAAGGCCATTATGAATTCTTGGTCATGCAATTTGGTTCTTGTAATGCTCCATCGGCTTTTAAAAGCTTCATGAACCACCAGCTGAAGCTAGATCTTCAAAAATTTGTCCTCGTCTTCTTTGATGACATTTTCATCTACAACCTAATATGGGACAAAAATCTTCAACAAGTAGACTTGATCTTGCAACTACTTTGGAATCATAAAATATTTGTCAAATTGTCCAAGTGCCCTTTTGGCATTGAAGAAGTCGAGTATTTGGGACACATTGTGGGTCATGAAGGAGTGAGGGTTGATCCAAAAAAGATACAGGAAATACGAGCTTGGCCCCAACCAAAAACCTTGAAGAGTTTGAGGGGATTCTTGGGTTTCACTGGTTACCATAAAAAATTTGTCTGCAATTATGGTTGCATTTCTAGACTCCTCACTAATATTCTAAAGAAAAAATCATTTCTCTGGATTGATGCAACTCAACAGGTGTTCATGGCTCTCAAACAGGACATGTGCTCCACTCCCGTATTGGCCCTACCAAATATCACCAAATGTTTTGTGATTTAATGTGATACTTTGATGTGATGGCCCTACGATTGGCCTTCACTAGCCAACAACTGAGTGGAAAACATATGGTTCAATCTACCTATGAGAAAGAAATGATGGCTATCTTACATGCAATAGACACCTAGAGACCATAATTTTTGGGATGACATGTCCAAATCCGCACAGACCATCAAAGCCTAAAATATTTTTTGAAGCAACATCTATCATCACCACAGCAAAATAAATCGCTAGCCAAAATGTTTGGATATGATTATGAGATAATTTACAAGAAAGGGTGTGACAATGTAGTAGCTGATGCTTTATCATGGCAATTTGAGTATGAAAGCACCCTTCTATCAATCTCTCTGCCCATACCAAGTTGGATTGAAGTGACCCACGACAAATGGTTCTCTCACCCCTCTCTCCCCTCACTTATTAATAACAAGAGAGAAGATCCTAATTCGTCAACTGAATACTCTAGGAAGGATGATATTCTTCGCTATAAGGATTGAATAGTTATATTTCCAACATCCACCCTCAAAAAATTGATTTTGGGAGAGTTGCACTCATATCCAAATATAGGGCATTCAGGCATTCAAAAGACTTATGCTCGCGCTCATCATTCTTTCTTTTGGACTTGCATGAAAAATGGCATTCTTGTTTTTGTAGTTGAATGTAACGTGTGTCAACACAACAAAGGAGAAACAATCAAGTTACCAGGAAACTATAGCCATTAACCCTCCTTGTCTCTATCTAGACTGATGTTTCCATGGATTTGATCACTGGTCTCCCAAAGTCAGGCAACAAATCCGTCATTATGGTGGTTGTGCGCACACTTTCTAAATATGCTCATTTTTGCGCTCTACTCCACCCATTTACCCCAACTTTGGTGGATCAAGCGTTCATGGACTAGATCTTCAAATTGCATTGCATGCCAACTTCCATTATGTCTATCGTGACCCCACTTTCGCCAACAAATTTTGGCAATAACTTTTCAAGATACAAGATATGCAGCTCTAACTAAATACCGTCTATCGTCCCCAAACTGATGGTCAAATAGAAGTAGTCAACAAATGTTTGGAGACATATCTAAGATGCCTCACTTCAAAAAGGAAACATCAATAGGTACAGTGGTTATCTTTAGCTAAATGGTGGTATAATACTAACTATCATCAAGCCACCAAGATGACTCCATACGAGGCAGTGTATTGCCAACTCCCTCCTTCACCTATTTCTTATATCTTTGGATGTTGTAAGGTGTAGGCAGTCGATCAAATCCTATAGAATTGTACCGCCATGATAGCTCATCACAAAGATAATTGACATCAAGCTCATAATTGAATGAACCAATGGGTAGAACAACATCATTCTGAGCACAATTTAAAGAAGGAGATCATATATTCCTGTGACTGCAACCATATAAGAAAACATATCTCAAAGAAAAGGGATGCCAGAAACTAGCACCAAAATTCTATGGACCTTATTAGATACTTCAACTCATTGGAGTAGTCGCCTACAAACTGGCCTTGCCACCAACTTCAAAAATCCATCTGGTCTTCCATGTATCATGCCTCAAGAAAGTGGTGGGGAACAATTGTAGAATTCAAACCAGTCTACCCAAATTTGATGAGGAAGGATCACTCAGGCTCCAACCAAAACAGGTCTTTGATACCCGTGAAAGACATCTCCATGGTCACACAATCAAGGAATTCCTTTTCAAGTGGAAAGACACCTCTCCAGAAGATGAGACCTAGGAATGAGCCACTATTCTTCAACACTCTCCACAGCTTTAGCCTTGAGGACAAGGCTACTTTTGATGGGGGAGGGCATGTTAGGGTCCAACCCTAACGCCTTTATTTATTTGATAATCCCAATGGGCTGAGTCATATTCATAGTTATTTAGAGAGCAAATAAATCCCACATTAATAATTGTCAGTGGTTGACTTGCATTAGAGAAAAGAGACTATGATTAGTTGTAAATGGGCCATATTTAATAAATTAAGTGGTTAACCCATGTTATGCAAGGAACCACTAGTAGTTAGGGTTTTAGATATCATTTAGCTATAAATAGTCTTAGTTGATAAAGGAAGCATCATCAAGTCTCATCGTAATAAAGATTTTCTCTACTGGATTTTGCCCCCTTGAAGAGGAAAGTGAACATTAAATCTATTTCTGAATAATAAAATAATAGTTATTTTTCCTCATTTTATTTTGTGTTCTGGGATATATTTCTTCGCATTTTGGGTATTCTGGAATTTCTCACAGGTCAAGAGCATAACATAATGGCCTCTTGATGCATGTTTACCCCAACTAGCCGGTTGTTTGGGTAGATGTGGGAGGAGGGTGTTATAGAGTGGTATCAGAGCATGGTTCACCCCTTAGACTTGATGGGTTGTGTGTTGGTCATTCATTCATATCAGTTGCATATGTGTTTCTTATGCTTGTATTCCATGTGTGTGTTGCATTTGGATGGTGTTGATCATGGTTGTAGTGATGTCACCATGTGAAGGTTGATGGTGTGGTTGTGGTCTTTGTCGTCCTGAGTGCATGGTTGTATATTCATTTGTTATGTATGTTGGTGTCTATATGCTATTATGCATTCATTTTCGTGGTTAAGGTCATGCATGTATATTAGGTCAAGCATGCATGTGAGGTAATTATATGAAATTAAGTCATCATGATGATATAGGTATGTTATGATGCTAAAGTGTTAGTTGAGATAGAGCGAGAGATGCAGATCATTAAAGTGAAGTTGCAACAATGGACTTCAAGACAAGAGCATGCCATTATACAAGATTGTATGTTTGGCATGCATGTATGTAGGTTAAGGATTGTTATATTCATTATGGTTATGTGTATTCCTTCTATTTTATTTGTGTTATGGTTACATATATGATATATGCTAGTTGATTAGTGTAGTCATAAGCACATGTGACAGATAGTGATGAATGATGGTAACCTGTGGTGGTATGCATTGCTATTGTTGTTTTAGGTTAGATAACTTGATTATTATGTTATATGTTGTTGATGAGGATGTTATAGGTTAACGTGTTGTTGTTATATGATATTTAGTTGATCATTAGGGTATATGTTGTTGATGAGAATGATATGTAACTTGTTGTTCTCATATGATAGTAACCTAATGATTAGCGTTATTGCATTTTGTATCCTGATGTTATATGTATCATACTAATTTGGATTACTCTATGCAAATGGTTAGGGTTATCAACTCCAGGTACGATTCGACTTATTTGTGACATTGTGTTGTACTAATCTAGACTAATCGTACATATGTGATTATTATGCATGAACGACAAATGTTTATGAGCCTATGATGTGAACATGTTAGTTAGTTAATATCATGGATATCATGACATTATTTATGGTTGAGTTGACACGTTGTGAGGTTATATCATGCTAATCTAGCTTGATTGTGAAGAAAAGATAACATCCCCTAAGATATATTAGGCTATGAACTTTCTTATGGCATCTACCTTGTGGTTGAATGTTTGATTATCTCATCTATTTGGTGTTTGAGTGTTTGGTGTCTACTATGTTGTATAGTTGAATTATCTAACATGATACATTTATATTTTTTTTGAATGTTTAATTAATCGTATGACATGAGTAGGTTTCTGTAAGATTGCACGAAGAAATGATCTTGTCATAAGAAGGTTTTACTCACACATATGCATTGAGGTACATGACACGTACTTGACTATAGTAGGTGATAGTTATAGCATTATTTCTAATGACTGTTAGTTGTCTATGGATTATGACATGATTGTTAGTCTTGGAAAAGGTTGATTTCAAAATGATAGATATGATTGTCTTGATATTTGCAACATGTGGTTGACATGTGTGAGAGGTTGCAGGGTAACATGCTCGGTATTAGCATGACAAGGTAATATTTGATTTTCTTACATAGCTAGTAATTGGGTGATGTGATAGTAAATAGTAAGAATCAATTACAACAAGGCAAAAAGGTGAAATAAAGGAGTTGGGCAAGAATTCCGTTGGCTATGATGGAAATGATAATTCCAAACAAATGAGTGTTTTGCATACATGAATTCTTCTTAACCCTGATTTTGTCTTATATTATCTGGATATGTGCTGGATTCATGAACATGTATTTGACACATATATTAGCTAGTCTCTAGTTATAGGTGGATTCGTCAAGGGAATTGGGGCCCCTTGAGAGATGCCATGGACATGTTTAGTTACAAGGTAATGTGCTTGGCACAAAATGGTAAGGTAACTAGTATGTTTCTATGTTTATTTACACATTAACTGTTATGCATTCATGGAAATATGATGCAAGGGATTTCATGGCAAAGAGACTACCATGAAATCTTGAAGAAGGCACAAGTTGAGATTTCCTTAGGAACCATGGGGATAGAGTCATGGTGTTTGTTGCTTGTCTTGGGCTTTTGGTATTTTGTTAGTTGTTGAGCTTGATTTGTAGTTTTTTTTATGTCTGGTGCAAGGCTTTGCCACTTTGTCTGTGTTGTCGAATTGTTGTTGGTCTTTCATGGTTTTATTCTTGTTTGTTTCTTGGTATTTCCTTTCTGGTTTTTAGAGTCTTGGGAATTGGTTGGAAAAATAAGAAAGTTGATGGAATTCTGGTAGAGTTGTGTGGAACCTAACAAGAAATGAGAGACTCGGATGAAGTTGTTGCACATGTAAGGGAAACTAAAGGTAAGAGTATGATAGTTGACTAAGTTGGTTGGGTCCATTGATGTAAATGGACAATGACAAGACAATCATGAGAAAGGAAACATAAAAGGTAAAGTAAATAGACTTGAGGTGTCAGATGACTTAGTTACGTTGGGAATTGTTGTTCTCAATGTTGTGCATGTTGTGCATGGATAAAGGGAGTTCTCTTAACCTTGAACTTATCATATCTAGTAATTATGTTGTGATCATGATTATGTTGATGTCTATATGTGTATACATGTATGTATGTATGTATGTATGTATCCATGTATTTATGTCAATGTCCGACATGGTCATCAAGGATCATTCTTGTGGAAGAATGATTATTTATGTAAGTGAATGGCATGAAGAGGTTCATGGTCTTACAAGGAATAAATTGGGAAGAGTAGCCCTAACAAACCTGTGAGGTCAATATCATGTGGTTATGAGTTAATATTATGTGATTATATTATTTCTATGTTATGGGTAGGCTATCCCAAGGGACACATTATAGAAATGAAAGTAGTGTGCTCTGTGAAATGCTGGGATAAGCATGGATGGCAAAGAGACATTAGAAGAAAGGTTTCTTGGTAGAGATAGTGTGGTTTTGGATGTGTGGTACTACTATTGTGCATATGTTGTATATGTTGAATCTATGATGTTGTGCGCATGTGGTGCTATGTATATATAGTGTATGTACATGTTGTTTATGCAATTTTATGTACATGGTGATATAGATAGTGTTGTGTGAATATTTCATATGTCGTTCTATGTATAGATGGTGCTATGTACATGTTGAATATGGAGTGTTGTGTACATATTGTACTGTGTGCATGATGGATATGCGACATTGGGTGCACCTAGTGTTGTGCTCTTGTTGGATATTAACTGTTGTCTCTAAATGATGGTATGTACATGTTGGATATGTAGTGCTATGTACATGTGGTTTTGCATGCATGTTATACATGTAGTGCTATGTGCATATGGTATTGTGTGCATGATTGTACAAGTGTTGTTGTGAGCATGCGGTGTCATGTACATGTTGTACATATGGTGTTGTGTTTAGGTGGTGTTGTGTACATGTCATACATGTGGCACTGTGTAGATGTGGTGTCGTGTACATGTCATGCATGTGGTGCTGTGTACATGTAGTATTGTCTACACTTTTTACAGGTGGTGTGGTGGAGATGTGGCATTGTGTACATTATGTAGGTGGTGCAATGCACATATGATGTTGTGCACAGATTATGTAGGTGGTTCTTTGTACAAGTGGTACTATGTATGTGTTGTACATATGGTACTTGGGCACATCTAGTATTGTGCGCATGTCGTACATGTTTTTTTGCAAGCATGAGGTACTATGTATGTGTATTGTGTAGTCATGGAATCCTGACGTTATGTTGTACTATGTGTACATATATGTATTATGTGGGGTTGTACATTGGATGTAGATGTATGTATTGTGTTGTACATCATGTGTAGTCGTATATATTGTGTGGTGGTGTACACCAGGTGTAGGTGATTGTATTGTGTTGTGTTGTACACTGGGTGTAGGTGTATGTGTTGTGTATCAGATGTATATGCATGTATTGCATGGCGTTGTATGTCGTGTGTGGTTATATGTGTGTGATGCACACTATGTGTATGTGTACATGGTTGAGGAGAACAAACTGGGTGTTTATCAGGTGTGGCAACTGATCCAATGTGCGTACATAATAAGGAAAAAAGTAGAAGCTCATGATTGATTAAAGGATAGGTATCAATATATTATTTCAATTTTATTATGCATTAGATTTATGATTCTGGTCTATGATGATTGCATGTGATCTTCTGGTTTATGATTTTTACATGTGATTTATGATTTTGATCTATGATGGTTGTGTTTTAAGCTAACCTGATGTGATATGTTTGTGCATAATGATTTGTTCAAAGATGATAGTTTGACTATGTGACAGGAAGAAAACATAATTGCAAGTGTACCTTATTGACAAGCCACTAATGAGGTATGATTTGAAATTATTTCAATTTATTTTAAATATAATGGAAATTATGTTCTTGGTACAGGAAAGCATGAAATACCTAGGTGGGTGGTTGAAATCGACTAGAAGAATTAGCAACATCAATGAAAGAAATTAGAATGGGTAGAAGTATGTTGGTAAAGCACTTCAGGAGCAGGGCCATTTTGGGACACGCATACCAAATAGTGTCCATTGGTTTCCATGAGCATGATATGACCGGTATGATGGTTTTAAACCAGTGATATGCCTTAGTTTTTGTATCTTTCAATGCAAGGAAGCCTTGCCAAGGGATAGACTGCCCAAGATGCATGTTCCAGCAAAAGTTGGATGGTGTGTGACTGCATGGAAGGGGATGACTAGATTACTCGGGGGATTGTGTAGTAGAGAAGGGAAGTTTGTGGATATATTTGTTTTGGTAATTATCATTTCTAGATGGAATCAAAATTATCAAATGCACATTGGGAGTGTGCAATGGAACAATGAGGTAGTAATTGTTCACTGAGAGGACAAGTGGTGTGGGATTATAAGCTTAGAAATTGGATGTGGATTTCACTTTGCAATGGATTTTGAGCTTCTCAGGAAGGAGGTGAATCCTGGTATTACTTCAATGGTGGAGGTGTGAGCCTCTGAATTCCCTTGTTGCCGATGCAAACATCATATCCTTTTATTTGATGGTTGAGAAAATGTGTATATGTGTATATAATTTTAAATACTATATCAAACTAGTTTACAAAGCTCCATAGATAGTATGGCTATTTTCTTGGTGAAGAACATGTATATGTGTATATGTGGTTATTGTAAATACCATAATGAGCTATGTGATAAAGCTCCATGGGTAGTATGTTTTGTTTTCAGTAGTCCTATTGATTGTAGGTGTCATTCAACACCAAGGACAGTGTTCCTTCAAGGGGGATGGTTTTGTAACATCCCTAGTTAAAAATCCATGTCAAAATATATAAGGCCATAGTCATGGGACACATATTCCAAACTAAATGGTGGGGAAAACATCCTAGTGGGTGTTCTTTTGGTTTATTATGGGTACAAAATTTGGAAAATGAAATGGTAAAGTATTTGGAAAGCAAAAATGGCATTTATTTATGAAAATAATGGAAATTAGGAGAAAATGAAGGTGAAAGGTCACATGTTGGATGTGAGGAGGAAAATAAAGGAAAGTAATGGAAATTGAAGAAAATAGAGGCCTGATTGATAAAAAGGCTTATGAGGGTTAGTTGGTAATATTTTGATAGGTTTTGGTGGAGCTCTCCTCTATTCTCTCTCTCTCTCTCATACTCTTGGACACTTAGAGTTTCTTGGAGCACTCTTGAAGGAGTGTGCTATACTTGGAATTTTGGAGCAAGAAGGCAAAGGAAGGTTAGCAAAGTACTAGAGGAAATAAGGATCAACAACTACGACAAGTTTTTCTTGTAGGTACCGAGTTGTATGTGTGTTTTCCTCACGAGTTTTGGCATGCATGGGACATGCATGTGGTTTATTGGGCATGATATGTCATTGACATGGAAGATGGCTGGGATTCACAACATATTTTCCTAGCCTGGACATTTATGGGATAGCCATGATGATTCTGGATTTGTTTTGGTTGGTTCTCATGTTTCCTTAGCTTGGGTTGAGTTATTAGTTCCTAGAGCCACAGTTTGAAAAGTTCTCTCGAAGTCCTGTCACAACTTGGGTTGAGCTACTAGTCCTCAAAGCCTTGGCTGGAGAAATGATCTACAATCCCTTGGTGGGTTGAGTTACTAATCTTGGAATCCCTAGTTAGACAAACGCTCTAGAATCCAGGTAAAAGTTGTTGGTTGAATTACTAGTCTAGGAAGCCTTAGTTGGACAAATTCTTTGGAAGCCATCGAAGGCTTTAATAGAGACCAATCTGATGATGTTTTCTTGATGTCCAATTGTTAGGAGGAATCATTGTTTCATGGGTTGAGGTGAATGGCCTCTAGAAGACCTAGATGGTTTTTGATTAACATGTTCTATGATATCCCATGTTCATGCTTGGAATTTGGCACAAGGCTGAATGACTGAACAAATATTTGGCTCATCCATTCTAAGGTCAGGTGGAACATGGTAGTCCCATACCCAGTTGGCTTTTGCATCATTAATATGAGGTTACTTCTCCTTGTTATATCATGAGTGTTATATTGGTTTGTATGTGAATTCTATTTCTATTGTATCATTGTTATTTTTGTTTCTATTATGCTGGTTATGAATATGTATTATGATAGTGACTATGTATGGCTCCCATTATGTTTTTACTTATATATGAATTAAAAATGTATCTATGGCCTAATGGATGAAACTGCAGCTAAAGGAATAATGAAACAATGCTTCATAGCCAATCTTTGATAACTATGAGACCCCTATGCTCAAATCTGTTATTTACACCTATAGATTATATATTCATGATATGTTTCACAAAATTCCTATCATGGCTAGTAGAGGTCCAATGAAGCTATAATTTGAGTAATTACATTAGTATTATCATTTCCTTGCTATCTTAATTTTATGAAGATGCCATTATATTCTGGGTAGTGAACTAGGATTTGGGCCTTAAAAAGTGGCTCAAATCCTGAGACGATGGCACAACATTGTGAAAAGAAGTCCCTAGATGTTGGCTTGTAGACCTTTGAGAGCATCTAGAGGTCCTTGAAGACTGGCATGCTGATAACATGAGAGCTTCCATAGGTCAAGTGGTCCAAAATCATAGTGGGACTCAGCGGTTGGAGAAAAAAGGTTGGGATGGTTCTTAGGAGTCCTATTATTGATGTTGAAGGTCTCTACGGTGTGTTTCCATTAGTTCCACTTCCATAACGTGACTTAGGATGTCGAATGATATCATAGTGGCCTCTCATCACATGTTTACCCCAGATGGCTTGTTGCTTGGGTAGATGTAAAGGAGGGTGTTACAAAAGTTGTTTTTCCCTTTAGACATCTTTTTGAACAACCCCTTGATAAGACTTAGGTGAAGTGAAAAATCTTCTTTAGTTTTCAACCATTCTTCCTATAGCTTATGAAGAGTGTTCATCTTATGTTGAACTAACATACATGGCCTACCTTGGGACTCTTGTGATAGTTGGAGAGGAGGCGAGTAGATATTTGATGGGAGGATGGCTTCTTTTTTATACACCAGGAAGTAAGGGGGAGTGTTCAGGGAAGGTTTTGGCATGACTCAGTCAACCCATAAGGCATTCATCAAAGCTGAGTGCCATTTTTGTTGTTTAGAGAATATGTTTTTTTTTTAAACTATGGATAAGGTTCTTGCTCATGCATTTAGAAAGGGGATTCCCTTATAGACAATAATTAGTTGAATTATTTAATATAATACCATTTTCGAATGCAAAACCTTAAAGTCTTAACGACGAAAAGTATGTTGCATTGTCAAAAACAAGTAACGTAGGAGCCTCAAACCTAGAAATGATGTTACGTTGTAGAAATATAATTACTTCTTGATCGTTCATTTGTCTAAGCGGAACTTCTTCTGTCCACAACGTAAAATAATCTGTAGTAGTGAAGGTGTAGAATTGTTTCTTTAACTAGTGCGGGAAAATTTCCACATTAATGGCCAAGCATCACATTTGAAAATGTTCTTCCACTACAATGGGTTTCTCTAGTGTGGATGCCTTCTTGTTTCTGTCGGCATACCTTTGACAAACCAAAAACTTATGGGTGTAAGCATGAGAATCTCTAAATAATGTGGCCCAATAAAATCCAACCTACATAACCTTATGCACTGTAGCGTCGCCTTCAAATTCTCCCTGGGCTGGTCCATCACGGAGATTAGGAAATAAATTTTATTAGTCGTGCAGCTCCAAAAACCTAAGAACCACTCTATTGTGGTTCTTTCTGAACAACAACCCATGCACCAACTGATAGGATAATGCTTTAAGTCAGAGTTCCCTCTTTTGTTGTGTGGAAAAGTAAGAGGGCACTATTCCATGCTCAAGGTATTGCCACATCTATGTACCAAGAGTTTATTATTGTAGTGGGGGATGTTCACTCAACATTATACATCTCAATCTCTTTCTCCCATATTGTGATCTCTTCTTCTTCATCTTTCCCTTCTACTGCTTCTGCTGCTAGTTGGCAAAGACCATGACCCTTGATTGTATGAACTAGCTTGCTTTCTAGATTGTACTCTTGTAACTCGGTCATCTAGTTCTCTCTCCTTTCACCCAGCTCTTATTGAACAAGGAGAGACCTGAATTCTAAGTGTGGTACAAAGATAACAAAATGGTTGTTCAATAAATATAGCTTGAAGAGATTTACTTCCTTGTAAACTACATAAGCATGTTTTCCATGACTAGGTAGTTAAACTTTTGTCCTTGCAGATTTGCACTCATGAAGGACTATTGATTCCCCGAAAATCTTTACATGAACATCGAGGGATAACCACCCGGTCCGGACCTTAATACAGCTCCTTTTCCGTTTGCGATGGTGGCTCTGATTGGATATAATGGGACCAGTTTCCCAATAGTGAATTAAAAGGGGTGAATGAATGATTGGTTTTCTAACAAGTGATAATAAATGGAGGACTTATTCTATGAATGAAAAACATAAATGACTATTTTATCCCAGGAAGCTTCTATTCTTTAAGTGCAATGTTTAATAATCTATGTTAACTGATAGGCATATAGATGACACTATGCAATAAACAAAGAAATTCATTTAAATGATAATTGCTTCGTTCAAATAGTTGAACGAAGTAATTGATAAAACAATATTACACTTCTCTTTTATATTACTGATACATGCATGATTGAAAGAATAGCAAATTGTAATGATTGAAACACTCACGCAAATATATCTGGAAATGGGATGAGGAAAGCACATCTTGTGCGTTAATGGCGGGCGGGCTGCACAGCTAGGGTTCCTACATTTAAGCGTTTGTGACAGGCCTGGAACACCACAAATTTAGATTGGCAGCACTGTTTCGAAAGGGGCAACTGTTGTCGGACTGGATGGGAGTAGAGGGGTCCAGTGCGACCCCTACTTTTAAGCAGGTTATCCTGTAGAAACAACAACAGAACATGAAAGAAGGAGTCAGAATAGAGGGACTGAACAGCTCGATGCTGAATAATAAGAAAAAAAAGGATGAGACACCAATGATGTCTAACAAGACAGTAAAATCCACAGAAGTCAGGAATACAGAGGAGCAAAACCGGGTAGGCAATCAAGACAAAACTGCTGCAAAGTCTCAGCCCTCAGAAAATGAGGACGCTGGACCACAAGAAGACAAAGAGCAAAAAAACAAAAGCAAGGACCAACCGGAGAAGGAGGGGGAGTCCAGCGCGAACCCCAACAGAATCCCGGTGAACAGCAGTGCATGTAAGCCAAAGAAAACAGATAGCCTACGGGTGACAATCTCTGACCCTGAAATCCAGACCTATAGGGAGCATATGGATGAACATGCCATCATTTGTAAATTTATGGGAATCTGGCCATCTGAGAGGACTCTGTGCCAATGGATAAGACAGCAGTGGAAGCCGAAAGGAGATGTGCAGTTACATCTAGGGGCCAGAGGTTTCTTCACATTTGTCTTTACAAGTCTAGAAGATAAAGACAGCGTGTTCGAAGGTGGCCCTTATTTCCTAGCATCAGCAGGCTTATATATGAGACCTTGGAAGCCGAACTTCGTCCCGGAAAAGGAATCCTTCACTCAAGTTCCGGTTTGGATCAGACTCTTCTCTCTCCCGATAGATTACTGGGGTTTGAATGCCTTAAAGCAAATAGGGGATAAGATAGGAACTTTTGTCAAAGCTTCGGAGGCAACCCTGCAGAAAAGATATACTACCTATGCAAGAATCTGTGTGGAGCTGGATGTTTCAGGAGCACTTCATGAAGGTGTGTGGCTGGAGTACAGGGATGAGGAATACTTTCAGGCTTTAGATTATGAGGAAATACCTTTCAGATGTCGGAAATACCATGAGCATGGACATCTGGTAAGGGACTGTCCTTTGAACAGAAAGGAGGTAGAAGAAGACAAAACCCAGAACAACAAAGAAAAGAACAACTTTACCAAACCAAAGAACAGGCAGTGTGCCAATAGAAGAAGGAATACCAAAGGAAACACAGGAAAAAACTTCTTCAGTAACCCCTTTGAGTTCCTAGACCTGGAGACCGACTCGGAGGAAAAAAAGAACACACCTAATGGGGAGGCAGGGAAAGAAGGACAGGAAAAACTTCTAGGGGAAGGCACTGAGGCAGAAGCCTTCAATGGTGAAATCCATATGCAGGATAGAACAACAGAAACAGACGAAGAAACAGAGATGTTAACCAGTGAAGTGGGGAGTGAGGATCTGGAGCTTGAGGATACCTTAGCCATGGAAGGCATGGACCTAACAATGCTCGTAGATAGATGGAGAGCCAAAGGGATTGAAGCAGTACCAGAGGAAGAGATCAGGAAGGTCAAGGACCTCTTCATAGCATGGCAGAAGGAAGTAATAGAGAAACAGAAGAACAAGTTAGGCATCATCAAAGGAAGTATCCCACACCATAAAGCATTACTGGGAAAAACCTCTGGATCAAGGCACAAACGCCGTAGAGGCCGCAAGTTAAGCGGAGAACACCTGTAGGAGCTTGGAGAGATGTTGATCAACACAGGTAAGATAAAGCAGCTGAGTGAGTATCTGTTCTTCCCAAAAATTAGTTAAATATGAAGTTTGTATCATGGAACGCAAGAGGGATGAACAACCAAGCCAAACAAAGGCTGTTAAAGAGGCAGATGCAAAAAAACAACCCGGATATGTTGTTTCTACAAGAGACCAAGTGCAACAGAGCTCTCATAGAAAAGCTACGAGTTAAGTTAGGAAGAAATTTTGAGGTCTTAGAGATCGAAAGCAAAGGGCGAGAAGGAGGCTTAGTAACCTTCTGGGACACAAGGAGATACCAGGTCCTCACAGCTGAAGCAAGCAAGAACTACTTAGCACTGGAAGTCCAACCTACGGGTAATTCTTCATCTTTCCTATGCATCAATGTCTATAGTACTCAGAAGTTAGAAGACAAGATAATTTTCCTAGCGTCTTTAACCAATTTTATTGAAAGACACCCTCATGCAAAGTTCATTTTGGGAGGAGATTTCAACATGATCACCTCCCTCCTGGAGAAAAAAGGAGGCCTCCGGAAACTAAACAGGGATGGGGAGGTCTTCATAAGTTTCATTGATAATGCTAGATTAGTAGATGTTTACCCCAAACATGGTAAGTTTACCTGGAACAACCGAAGGGGGGGTGAAAGGTTAATATCTTCAAGATTGGATCGTTTCTTAGTTTCGGAGAGCTTAATATTAGATGGAACGGTCGTAGAGTCAAACATACTCCCAAGCGGAGGATCGGACCACTGGTCGATCTCTCTTGTGGTCGAGATTCCAGGGACCCCCAGGAACAAACCCTTCAGGTTCGTAAAGTTCTGGATAGAACACCCTAATTTCCTCACTATGGTGGAAAAATGGTGGTCAGAGCCTTTAGGGGAAGAAGGATCCAAAATGTTCAATCTGCAAAAGAAACTAAAAAACATCAAATTGAGATTAAAGGATTGGAACAAAACAGTTTTTGGAAATATATTTCAGGAGAAAGCAATCATTGAACAAAAGCTGGAACAAATTCACAAGGATGGGGCGGCAGGCTGCAAAGATGAGGAAACCTGTGCACACGAAAAGGATCTCACTCAACAATGGCACAACAGATGTAAGCAGGAGGAATCCGTATGGAAGCAGAAATCAAGAATTCTTTGGCTGAAGGAAGGGGAGAAAAACACCAAATTTTTCCACAGATCAGCCATGGACTACAGAAGTGCCAATAAAATCCTAGAACTGAAAAATAGTGAGGGTGAACTCCTTAGGAATCACAACGAGATATCAACCTTACTATCGGATCACTTTGGCCGCATAGCGCAAGAACCAGAGATCAACAGAGAGGCATCCATCAAAGAAATAACTAATGCCATACCCAAATCAATCACAGAGGAGTAGAACTGGGCCCTCAGAAGAACAATCACTATGGAAGAGGTCAAGGAAGTAGTTTGGAGTATGCCCAGCGAAAAAGCTCCTGGGCCGGATGGGTTTACCATCAACTTCTATAAAGCCTTCTGGAACATTGTAAAGCAAGACATATGGGAGATTGTGGAAGACTCAAGACGTTCCAAAACGATCCTAAAATCTCTAAAATCAACCTTCATTTCTCTTGTTCCCAAAGTAGAGGAGGATAACACACCGGAAAAGTTCAGACCTATAGCCCTCTGCAATGTTATCTACAAGATCATTTCAAAAGTCATAGCCAACAGGCTGAAGGTGATCCTCCCGGGCATCATCTCACAAGAACAGTCTAGCTACATGGAAGGAAGGCAGATTCTAGACAACATTTTGCTGGCCCAGGAGATGATTCACTCTCTTCACTTGCGGAAAGAAGCAGGAATGCTCATGCAGTTAGATCTGTCCAAAGCTTATGACAAGGTAAGTTGGTCTTACCTGGAAGCAGTTTTAGAGGCTTTTGGTTTTAGTAAACAATGGATCAAATGGGTTTTAGCTCTTATTAAATCTCCTAGATACTCTATCCTTGTGAATGGATCCCCCTCTGCTCCCTTCAGCCCTTCCAGAGGTATCAAATAGGGGGACCCTATATCCCCTTTTTTGTTTGTCATTCTAATGGAGGGCCTAAGCAGATTAATTGCAAAGAAAAAAGCAGAAGGTCAAATTAAAGGTCTGCAGCCTATCAGATCTCTTCCTGCTACCACTCATCAACAGTTTGTGGATGATACCATGTTACATGGTACCCCCACAGTTAAAGAAGCTTTGGCTTATAGAGACATTCTTCATATTTTTAGCAAAGCTTCGAGAATAGAGATAAATTTTTCCAAATCCACCATTTTCTTCTTCAACACGCATCAGGCTATCCAATCTCATCTTTCTAGGCTACTAGGGTTTAAAATTGGCTCCTTACCTTCAAGATATCTAGGCGCCCCCCTGACTCTCAAACCGTGGCAAAAGGTTCATTGGGAGAAAGTCCTAGCCAATATGGAGAGGAAATGCAAACATTGGACTAAAAGGGCTCTGAATTTTGTAGGTAGACTAATTCTTACAAAAGCTGTCTTGCAGGCCATCCCTCAGTACATGCTTTCGATTTTACCTGCTTCGAAAGGAATCCTAGATCAAATGAGGAGCATCCAACGCTCATTCTTATGGAGTGGAAACAGTGAAAAGAAGAAATGGTCGTTGGTTGCATGGAAGAAATTGTGTAAACCTAAGGACAGGGGAGGCCTGAACCTGGTTGATCCCTCAGTGGTTAATAGAGTCTGCGGAGCCAAAATTTGGTGGAAGTGGATCTCGGACACGACCCTACCTTGGGCCACTCTATGGATGGAAAAGTACAGGCCAAATAGCTCCAATCTAGATCTAATAAGAATGCAGGAAACCCCCAACGGATCTCCCATATGGAATCATGCCCAAGCCAACAGGAGTATTGTCCAGGACTATAGCTTCTGGGAGATAAGAAATGGAACTCAAGCACTCTTCTAGGAGGATGCCTGGCAGCAGTCCCCAAAATTAGACACCCCTCTTCTCCAACCATTGAAGCAACACACACAAAATGAGGGCCATTTCAGAGTCAACCAATACTGGAACCCAACTAGTGAAGACCCGGAGTGGAGGGAATGGATAGTTTTCAACCCCGCCCACAACGAAGACATACAGGAAACCGTCCAAGTTTTAAATCAACAAATCCTCAAGAGAAAAATTCGAATAGCTGCTGAAAATGACAAGCTTAGATGGGGACCGAAAGGAAACGGGGAGTTCTCCCTAAAAGAAGCAAGGAGCATCATAGAGAGGGAAGAACAGCCTGATATTATGCCCTGGACCGATAAAGTTTGGGACAGTCTTCAATGGCCGAAAATTAGAACTTTTCTTTGGCTTCTTATGCAGAAGAAAACTCTAACTTGGGAAAACCTATTGAAAAAAGGGTTTCGGGGACCCTCTAGATGTCCTATGTGCCTGAAGGAGGAGGAAACAATGAATCACCTTTTTAACTCCTGTGACTGGGCATCCCAGCTTTGGCTCTGGATGGAAGCAATACTGGAAGCTTCTGATCGGAACAGGGACTCCATTCAGGAAACCATCATCAACTGGAGGAGAAACTTTTCAAGAATTCGCAGAGTGGATAGTATATGGAAATGCATCCCGGGCTTCATAGCATGGACAATATGGAAAGAGAGGAATCGAAGAATTTTCATGGAGGAAGTCAGAAACATAGAATTTGCAAAAGATTCTATAACTACTAACATCAGACAGCTAATACAGGCAAAATGCAAAGCAGATTCGATGAAAAACCCACGGGACAGGACTTACGCATATTAAAGAGATTTCAATTGGAGGCTTCCAGCAATCCACCATCCGGGGGAAACAGAGCACATCCCTCTTCAAAACTTCACAGATGGCAACGACCACCAGAGGGCTGCCTTAAATTGAACTTTGACGGGGCATCAAGGGGCAACCCAGGTATAGCAGGTATCGGAGGTGCCATTCGAAATCAAGATGGAGACATAATCCATATTTATTGCAGGGCGCTGGGAGAATGCACAAACAATGAAGCAGAGTTTGCTGCGCTTGAGCAAGGATTAAAGATTCTCAGAACCATCAGAAGAGGAAATGTCATAGTGGAGGGGGACTCTTCCTTGGCCATCTCGGCGGCCAAACGCCTTCAAGCAGGAACAAAAACCAGTAAGGTAACCAAACATTGGAGGCTGGCTAAGGCTACTGAAGGTATAGCGGAGATGTTAGTAGAATTGAGAGGCATAGTTTTCCAATCAGTAAGAAGGAAAGCGAATGGATTGGCAGACTTCTTGGCAAACCATGGTGCTGACAACCCGAACTTAATTACGAATAGTTGTTGGCAGGAGGCAGCTTGCCCAATCCTCAAGGTGACATGTGCACAGCTGGCAGAGAAGGACTCAAACCAAGCCGATCCATCTTAGCGGGTGACGGCTCCAGGTTCCGGTACCGGAATGTTGATGTAACCGGTATCAGCAGTAATCATCACCACAGCAATGGAATGACAGGACGACTCGGGCGGTGGATCTCCCGGCGGTGGCAGGCCAGCAAGACGATCGATCATTACAGATTGAGCCACAGAACTTACAGCATCAGCAATATGAAAATCAAGACACTTGGAAGGAATCCGTATGGAAAGACATCAATAACATTTATGCTAATTTCGAAAGCGGCGGGGTGGATCGAGGCACAGCGCATGAGTAACCGATATGTAGGCAAACAGGGTATGTCCGATACATACATCAACCACAGCAACCGATCAACCGTACATCACACTTGGCATAAGGCTAATCGGATTATGAGTAGCCACTTCCTTTCTAATTTGATCTGCAACAGCCTTGCTTGTGTGAACCTAATTCAAAATTATTGCAATAGTACCCCCACCTACCGCGGGACTAAGGCTAATCTCAGGCAGGTTCACAAATGAAAAAAATATAAAGCAAGGAGTATCTCCCCTGTTTTTTCCACAGCCTCTCATAATAGAGTCGAGCACGCATCTGTGAACGATATCTGCATTAGCTGGGAGGAGCATAGAGAGACAGATATGGACGCGTGTGGTTGCCGATGTGCTGCTGCAAATCAGGACCTCCTAGAGGCGCAGAGAGGCTACGAGACCCGTGCAACAACTAAGAACAAGCGCAAGGTTGCTGATTTGGAGGCCAAGGTCAAGCAGGCGGAAGAAGGGCGCACGGAGGAGGAGATTGCAGCGGAGGTGGACTGGTTGAAGGATCCGGGGACCCCTTCGAAAAGGGCCACTCAGTTTGTAAGAACAAAGGTGGAGACCTGGCGTAACAGGATGCTCATAGCCAAAGCTCTGGAATCAATCGAGAAGGAGAAGCAACACATTGTAACTGATGTGAACCTCACGGAGGCTCAGATGGCAAAAGTTATTGACTACAACAAATCGCTGGATGGCCGAATCACCACTGTACAGGAAGCCATTCAAACAGTCAACCGGAAGCTCACTCTGCTCATAAGGCTTCTGAGAGATACTACCAACCCTGCTCCTAGAACTCCGCAGCCAGCCACAACTGAGATGCAGGAGAACGATTCGATGGCAGCTATGCAAGCAAGGATGCATAGTCACGTGCAACAGATGGGTCTGGACACCATCAGTCAAATGGGAAAGTTTATCTAGGGTAGTTCCTTTTTTTTTGTCTCTTTGGCCTTATCTATGTTTCGGCCTAAGTCTATCTTTGTTAATGTCATGAAATGTAAGGTCTCAGTAGTCTCGGATTATAGGAATAAGCTCAGCTCGAGCCACCCTGCGTGGTGTGCTTCAGGCAGTTTTCTTTTTCTGAACTCTCTAAGCAGGTATTTAGTTATGGTTGATTGTTCATCCCTGCTTTCGATCTGCCACGACAGATTTTTTGTACTATATTTTTATATATAATATAAAATTCTGACTTACAAAAAAAAAAAGAAAGAATAGCAAACTGTAAACATCCAATAGTGGAAAGCATAAAGTTTACTGTTAAAACAATTTCATATATTCAATAATAGCATAAATGACCAAAAAAAAATTCACATAAAAGGAATAAATTCAGACATAGATAATAGTACCATATGAGCTGCGAATTATTCCCTACGCCAATCACAATTTGAATTCCTTCTTCCGATTCAGAAATACTTTAAAATAAAGGCAATAGTGCACATTCATATCAAAGCTTCATTGTCAAAATTTGGAAAGATTTGGTCTAGTCTTCATAAAAGCATATGCCTGAAGTACAGTAGTGCAACTTCAGGCTTAATTCATATACAAAAACTTACGAACTTTTCTAAATACATGAAAGGGTCTATAAATACTAAACTAAGCTAACAAACTACAAAATTAAAATGCTACTAAATTGGTATAATCCGATCTTAAAATATCTCTCCCATAGTGATCTAGAAATTGGCAACGATGATTCATTCTTCTGGCTATTTGCCCTTTGTCCTGAGTTGGCATATTGCCAGCATTGGCTCCACTTCTTGAGGGCGGCTAGGATGAGAATTGATTTGAGCAGCATAGGTGGCATCATGTATATCGGGAATGATACACCTGATTGCATCCGTCAGGCATTTGAGGGCGGCTCTCTGACTGTATGGTTTTACTAGGAACAACCAATAGGTGTCCCAAGTTAAACTTTTAATCCCTGAGATTAATCTCCCATTCTTTTCAAGCTCTTGATTACATGACTGCTCCAATGTCTTGGCTGATAATAGTTTACCTGGTGTACATTGAGAAATCATGTTAGATAAATAGAGAGTATTATTGATCAAGTCAATTAAATTGCTCATAGATAACTTGCATCTGGAAACATCTCTCTTTGCTTTCATTAATTGGGACTGCCATTATCTGAATAGGATTTCCTTATGGGATTCTAATATTTTGGGCAAGTTTGCTGCCTTTCCCTCATTAGAGTCCTGCCATGTAAGAAAATCTGTCAAAGTGTCTTCGGCTTGCTCTAAATCCTGCCTGGCATCCACTGAATTATCTATTATAGATGATGTTATGTCACATAAAGGTTCAACTTGGGCGATTTCATGACATAACAATCTTATTTGTGTTATTAATGCCTTGTTAATTTGGATAGCCTCTGCTCTGAACTCAACAGGTTGGGGAAGACTCTTGAACCTTTCTACTTGAGCTGATAATTGAGCAATTTTCTAATCTTTTGTCTTTTCCATCTGTTCATTCATTGCCTTCAACTTTGATAATGCCTCGGATATTTCCTTCTGTTTCTGGATTGCTCCCGAATCGATCCTTTGCTTCTCTTCATGCAACTGTATGTTTAGCTGATTGTTTAATTGTTGCTTTGTGGATAGTTGTTGTTGTGTTTGTTCTAACTTCTGCTGCTCTTCCGATAGCTACGCTTGTAATAAAGCGATCGCTTGATCCTTTTCCTTCAACAAATTTCTTACCTCCGATGCCTTATCCATGGTGGCTGCCAAATAGGCACCAGCATATTGAGATAACTTGGTTAGGTCATCGGAGGGGTCGAATTCTTCCCTCCATACCACATTTGTTGTTATTGTTTGTTCAGGGAACAAAGAAGGTTGATCGATCCTTCTTCTCTTCCACTGTCGCTTTATCACAGCCCTGTGTTTCGGGCTATAGAAAACATCTAGTGGAGGAATGTCCTCCACTTGCAAAATAATTTGATCAGAAGGGTTCTTTGGAATTATTTCTACTACTGTATTTGAGGGTGGACCGCTGGTTCCTTTGCTTGGAACCTCCTTTGATGTTGTATCTTGTGTATCGGCAGCTTTGGATGTTTCGACGTCCGTTGAGGTCTCAAGATTGCCTATAATTGTATTGAATTGTTGCCATTCTTTAAGCAATCTTGGATCCACTTGAGTATCAACATTTATTTCTTTGTTGCTCTGCTCCTGATTCTTTTTCTGTTCTTCTTCCCTGATTCTCTCCTGTTGCTCCTTTTCTGCATCCTCTTGTTCTTTTCTCTGTGCGTTTTCCTGTTCTTTTTGCTGTGCCTCTTCCTATTCAAATCTACGGAGTTCCTCCTGCTCTCTTCTCTCAACTTCTTCATAGATTGCGGATGTAGCAGGAGGTTCATTAGTAAGCTGCTGCTCAGGCTCGCTTGACTGAATCATCGGGGTAGTAGCTAACAAATCTAGAGGTAGAGTTTGCAGCCTCTGTTCTCTAAGTTTGTTAAATTCTACTAACACGTCATCTCGATATCTCCATCCTAGCAAGCTGTTGTACCTGGAAGATTGACTCAGCGGAGGAGAACAGGTCATCAAACTCATCTTCCTTGTGATCAAATTTAGTAAGCTTGGCTTGATCTAAGGCATTATAGATTACTTTCTTCAGGTCAAAACGTCTATTAGGGAAAGTGGCGAGACTTAGGATGTTCATTTTTTTTGTCTCTTTCTCTGCGTGTTTATAATCATGCAGAGTATAGACGCCACACCTAAGAGGAAAAGGAGGCCAAACTTGCTTCTTTGAATTTCTGAGAGTTTTCGTGGCCGACGCAGTTGTAAGATGATATGGTATTTCGCGAGCTAATAGCTTGTCTGGTATGTACAAGGGGAGGACATGAGGTCTGGCCTAACTGCCAACAACTCTTACATAGGTGAATTTTTCTTCTCCAAACCAGGTTCCTAGGGCTGTCAAGTCAATCTCAGCCTGAGAGGAGATCTTAGGGGCATGTTTATGAAAAATTGCATAGTAAAGAGGTAGCATGAATCCATTGTAGACTTGGTATAAATGGTGTTTATAATGAGCTTTCCATAGTTTCTGGTGGTAGACATGAATAGGCATAGGGTCCTGTGGAGTCCATCTCCACCCTAACACAGGAAACTTGGAATTGAAATAGAGGGTATCCAAAATGTAAGCACTAAAATAAAATGGAGGGATGAACCTACCAGTAACGCGGGATTTATTCCTGAATTCAAGAATAGCCGTAGCCAACTTATCCGATAATATAGTCCCCCAATCCATTATCTCACTATTACATGCCGCTTCCATCAAAGGAACCATCTCTATGGAAAATTTGGAAGAATCATGAAATCCCCTCAATCGACACATCATGACTCCAGCATAACAATAAGGAGAGCATAAGGAGTCGACGGAGTACTTACCCGAAGACTCATGTTTATCTTTCACCAGGTTCTGTCTCCATTCTCGTATAGGCGTTGACTCGGTCTCATTCTCATCTCGAAACTTCTCCAGAAATGCTTTATTGTATTTCTTCTCTGGCTCGGGCAAGTGGTACATTTGTCTGAAATCGTTGGGCTAAAATGAACCAAATACTCTTCCATCAACAGTGCAGAATGTTCTGTCTATGATTGGAATTTCATCAATTGCCCATCTCACCACATCCGTATACGGAAGAATTTGCTCTCGAGCTGCTATCCTATGTAGGTAGGAATCAACGAAATCTTTTAAAGTAGCATCAGATTTCCTGCTTGAACCTGCTGAGGCTTCTACTGATGTTTGCTGAGGGTCCTCGGCTTCTACTAAGTTGTAAATACTTTGCTAAGTAGTGCTGCCAAGGCCGAGACATGTGGTATCTGAGATTAATCCCTTCTTGCTTGGTCACAGATCGCTGGCATGTTGTCCTATTACCATAGGAGCCAAAGGCATTCCAGACTTCTTAGATTTCTTTCCCATTGTTAATGCAAAAAGACTCTGTGCAAGAGAAAAATAAACGTAATGCAGAGAATAGATGGCTTAAAACCAAGTATGAGGAAATTGGGTCAATCAATGAGTAATGGAGGATTTATCATAAGGCTCCCGCGGATACAATCTCTGAAAGGATTTAGGCATGACTGCTCATTAATTGGCCGTTAAAACCTGTCAATCATTTAATTACTCATTATATCCTTTATTTGCCGAATAATGGTTTAAGTGTGGATTTCATTATTTTTGGCGGTTGGACGTGAGCGAATCTCTATCGAGAAGAGAAAAGGCTTTCAATGATAATTAATATTTAATATAGCGAAATCATATTGATCCTTTTCGAAAGTCGCGTTTTAGGCTCATCACAATCGGTAATTGGAGGAAAGTTTGGGCAATTTTGTTTAAGTCTTATGGAATCCCCGATCGTCGATAGCGATATCGCTTGACTCGCATTGGGAGATTGAACGAGGAGAGTTTGTTATGTTCATGTTGCATTCCCCGACCGCTGATTGCGATATCGCGTCAGAGCGAAGGGGAGGGGCCTTTTATTATTTGTTTTCCTGATATCCATTGGATATTTTGCATTTATAACATCAGGGAAAATCAATGGGTCATGGTTTATGCATCCTTTGTTGTTGTGATATGCGATCTTGCGATCGCTTTATCACAATAATAAAGGATTATTCATTTTGATTTATCTCAAAAGGTTTAAAGTTGTTTTGTTTATTTCTGAACCTTTAGAAGAGTGATGGAATAATACCAATTTAATCTAAAAGGGACCCATTTCAATTTATAATTTTTTAAAGTAAAATAAAATGAAATGGGGGGTTGTTGTATAGCACAACAATTGGCGATTCGCTGGAAGAAACAATTATCTCTGAAAAAGTTATTGAAATTTTGAACTTTCTTTACATAGATACCTTATCAAAAAGGAAAGTTCTAATATAACTAAGTATACACACATTCTAAATATAATGAAGACATGTTTTTGCTAATTATTTCCCTTATTAAAACTAAATACATTCTAAGTTTTAAATTGGCCTTTATTGGTTGTTAAGATAAAACAAAACACCTTTCCAACTTAGCCGTTTTAGTTGACTCCTTTGTCACAGGTAGAGCCTCTGCTTCCAGCAAACGTTCATAGTTTTGACAGGGATACCTTTTAACCATTTGATTGTACACGACCCTTCCATCTCAGAGTATGATTAAAAGAATAAATTCAAAACATGTTTTTATATTTTGTAGTTATTTTCTTTTCCATTTTTTGTAAGATAAAAAGCCATTGTCCTGGTTTGGTTGCCAGTTGATTTGACAATGCCATTCACTGGTTGTAATCTAATCGAACAAGATGGCTCGTGATGAGACCCCTTGTCTTATGTTTATAAGCCATTGCCCTGTTTTGGTATGCAGTGTTGGTAATGTCAGTTAGACTATTTCCCAATGATCATGGTAAGCAGGCTTGTAATAAGACCCCTTATCTTTATATCAGATATTTTAGAATTACACTTTGAGTAATCATATAATTGAATGAATGGGATGAACAATTTTCTCCTTAAGAGAAAATGGATGACAAGGTAAGAGTTGAGGATGCTAAGATTGAATTAGTCTCTGTTTTGATATTGATAACCCTTTTTGTGACCAGTTTGAAAACATTAAAATGATTTACAGTAGTTCTAAATCTTGAGCGGATTTTCACAAAACAAAATGGGGTTTTTAGAATGTTAATATACCTAATTTCCTAGAAATTGTTCCTTTTGTTTAAGATTTCTATTTTACAAAAGTAAATATTAAAAATACTTCTTCTGAGAAACATTTCAATATAGAAAAGGCCAATAGAAACTATTTTACAACCTTATTTCCTAATGATCCTAAATATTGCTAATCCTACCGAATTTAAAAGAGAAGGGGTTGTCTCCTCAATTGAAGAATTTCTTTAAGATGAGGCCATTAATAGGAAGAGAGTACCTCTTTCCTGATAGATCTTGTAATATGAATGTAGAATGGCCTGCCTTCTCACTGATCTGAAATGGTCCAAGTCACATCTTTAGGAATTTGGTGTGTTTACCCTTATCCTCATGTGCTTTGTCCCATTTTAGAACTAGATCACCAACTTGCAACTGTTTAGAACTAGACGAAGTTGAATCAAATGATAACTTGATTATCTGCTGATGTTTATCATGAGTAATTTTGGCCTTTTCTCTTTCTTCTTCTAATTTTAAAATCTGATCATGTCTGAGTTGGATAGAAGAAGAGGGTCTTTCTTCAATAAACTGAACTAGGGCTAGAGAAGGAAGCGCTAAATTGGTCGGTAGTACTTCTTCTTTCCCGTAGACAAGGTTGAATGGGGAAGTACCTATAGAGGCCTTATGCATTATTCTATCAGCCCATAGTGTGAATACTAAAGATTTGTGCCAGTTTTTATGATTTTGTTCGATAGTTCGCTTAATGATTTTGAGTAGATTTTTATTGGTAGATTCTGCTAGACCATTATCCTGGGGATAGTAATTTGCAGAATATTTAATTTAAATCCTGTTTTGATAGAAAAATTAAACATGGCATTTCCAGAAAAATAATATGCATTAACAAAAACAAGAGCATTTGGGACACCAAACCTGGTAATGATGAACTGGTCTATGAATTCTATAATTCCTTCAAAGTTTGTTGTCTTTAATGGAATTGCTTCAACCCACTTGGTAAAGTAATCAGTAGCAGTAAGGATATACTTGTGTTGTTTAGAGGATTGTGGAGTTATCTCTCCAATGATGTCTAGTCCCCATTGTTCAAAAGGTTGATCGATATTAATTGGTTGCAAACGAAAAGTTGGCTTTCTTTGTCTTCCACTGGAAACTTGACAACTTTGGAATTTTCTTACATACTCATGAGTATCTCTGAATAAGGTGGGCCAGTAATATCCAGCATGGATGATTTTATGAGCTGTTGTGTCAGCTCCAAAATGTCCTCCAGCAAGTCCATCGTGTAGTTCCTGCAAAACCTTTTGTGCTTCAAGTTTCTCTAGGCATCTTAATAAAACTTAATCGTAGTTTTGCCTAAAAAGCACATCATCAATGATAACGAAGTTTTTTGACTTTAATCTAATAGCCCATTTGTTTTTATAAGAGAGATTAGGAGGTGCATGTCCATTTTTCAAATAAAAGATTAAATCTGCATATTAAGACTCAGAATCGGTAATACTTATCTGGTTGATTTCTTCAATATGATCTGTATCACCTGATTTCAGAATGTTAGATGCTCCTGCTAATAACCTGCAAAAACCTTGGCCTCTAACAAACTTTGCTGGCTTGATTTCCAAGTCATATTCTTGAAGTGCTGTAACCTAATTTTCCCTTTTTTCACCTAGTTCTCTTTGGACCAGTAATTGCCTTACTGCAGAAAAAGGAACTATTACTTTTGTATGGGCTTTTAGAAGGAAGGGCCTATAGTGTTTTATGGCTTTATACATGGCAAAGGCTTGTTTTTCAACTTCAAAGTAATTTATTTCTGCACCTTGAAACTTTGAACTAAAGAATGAAATCGGTGCTTCCAAGTTGTGATCGTTGATTTGAGTGAGTACCGCTGCATAAGATAAATCGGACGCAATAGTGCACAATGTGAACTGATTAGTAAAATTAGGAGTGTTTAAAGCGGGGGCATTGATTATTGATTGCTTGATTAAATCAAATGCTTCTTTTTCCACAGTCCCCCATCTAAACACTGAATTTTTCTTAATCATGGTTTGTAATGGTAAAATGATATGAGAAAAATTGGGAACAAATCTTTCGACAAAGTTGATCTGACCTAAAAATGACTGCATTGATTTTTTGTTGTGAGGAAATGGGATTTCAGAAATTTCTTTAATCCTTTCGGGATCAATATAAATACCATATTTGGAAACAATAAAGCCTAATATCTTTCCTTGATCTAGAGCAAAGAAGGATTTTTTAGGATTAAGTGAAATACCATACCTTGTACAACGTTCAAAGATTTGATACAAATCATGTAAATGGTTAGATCTCTTTTTAGAAAATACAGTAATATCATCTAAATAGACGACTACTTTCTTGTTGATCAATCCTTTGAAAGATGTATCCATTGCTCTTTGGAATGTGGCTCCTGTGTTAATAAGTCCAAAAGGCATTTTCTGATAGGCGTAGGTTCCCCATTTTGTTCTGAAAGTAGTTTTAAGTCTGTCGTCAGGATGAACCAGGACTTGGTTATATCCTGAAAAACCGTCTAGAAAGGACATTAATTCAAAACCTGCTACTGAATGGAGTATTTGCTCCATGGTAGGTAATGGGAAATTATCTTTTTGACTTGCCTTATTCAGATTTCTGAAATCTATACAAATCCTGATGTCACCATTCTTCTTCCTAACATGCACCATGTTGGAGACCCAGTTTGAGTGTTGAACAGGAAAAATAATCTTTGCTTTCAAGAGTTTTTTTAGTTCTGATTTTATTTGACTCTATAAGTTTGGATGTATTTTCCTCAATTTTTGTTGTACTGGTTTTTGTTCAGGTAGCATTGGAATGGTATGCTGTATGATAGATGTATCATATGTTTTTAAATCATCATAATTCCAAGAGAAGACATGTTTATTTTTTCTTAATAATCTAATAAATGTTGTCCTTTCCTGTTCATAAAGTCCTAATCCTAAATTCATATTTTGAGGATTCTTCTCAGTACCAAGATTTATCAATTCAAACCTTAAGGTAGAACTTTGGATTTTTGAATTGGTTACATGTTTGAACTTGTCTTTAATGTCATAGAGGTCTTCAAGTTTAACCACAGGTTTTGGTATGGAGTTTTCCTCATGCTTTTATTTCATTTGAAGATCATGATCATTTTCATCAATGATCTGATCGTTGTAGGATTTGTCGGAAGTTAAGAAATGTAGAATGTCTTCATCATGGTTGAATACTCTCCAATTGGTGATATTGTCGGGGATTGATGGCCTAAAGATCAACTCTACTGAAAATCTATCTAGACTAAAATCTTCAGAAGGCAGGAGTTTAGAAGCAACATTAGCCAATAGGTCAGCTGTTGCATTCTGGGATCTGGGAATAGGTGAAATATTGAATGCTAAGAAATGAGATAAAAGTTCTTGGACTAAAGACAGGTAGTGTTTAAGGTGATTAGAGAGACAATGGATTGTATTTCGAACTTGTTTTATAACAATCTCTGAATCGCCGAACAATTTTAAATATTGAACTTTCAAGCCGATAGCTTTGTATAATCCTTGGATCAAGGCTTCATACTCCGCTGTATTATTCGTGCATTCAAATTCTAATATACAAGAAAGCATCATTTTTTCTCACTCAGGGCTGACTAAAATACACCCTGCTCCTGATCCTTCATTAGATTTTGAACCGTCAAAATATAAAGACCAAAATAAAGAATTATCAACATTTTTATTTACAAAATTCTCAGTAACATTAACACATCTAGATCGGTCAGTTTGTGAAAAATTTTCGATTTGTGATGGAAAATTGTTTACCGAGAAAGGAGATGGATGGGCAATATAATTGCCAAAGAATGATTCAGAAGAACAGTTTCCCAAAATGTTATTGTTAAATGCAATTGGTTGATTCTCTTGTTCGAATTCTGTAACAGTATGTGTCATGTGTTTCTCCCGATTGATTTTTATTTGATTCAGATTCCCTTTGTGGGGAAACCACATATGAGACCAATCGGTAGAAATATATCCGTGGAGCTTTTCAGATCAATCTCTGCTCAGGATTAAAACATAGAACTTAGGTATATCAGCGATTAAGATATCAATTCTCTGAACCACTCGTGGATCAGACGATAACCTCATTGTAACAAAGTTTATTTCCCCTAAAACCTGAACTTTAGTTCTATCTAATTGTACAATCTGAATTGAGGACTTATGGGGTTCTATGTTCAGTTTAGAACAAACTGAAGCTAGCATTATATTGGATGATGCCCCAGAGTTGATCAAGCAGTTATGTAGATTTTGGTTGTAGATTTCGTACGTTAAGAGAAAAGGAGGGGTATGGGAATTCGATCTGTCTCCAATTAGAATTGTATCAGTTGCCTCAACTCTACCAGAATGTGGTTGTCCTGAATCACTTGCAGCTTTAGTACTAGGAAGAGGCGAAGAAGGAACTACATTAAGTTCTTTGAGAAGCAATTTTTGTTGATGTTTTAATTTTCTGAGTTCAAACATGGTGATGTTTGCCTTAGTCTTTTTCATATCATCAACAATATTATAGTCCATTGAATCTGATACTACCAATGTCTTAAATGATGTAGGTATATTGGAGGATGACGGTTGATTTTGAGGTACTGTTGTAGCTGGCTTTCTTGTGGGTACCTTTTCCTTTGTAGTATTAGTGCCTACACTCCTTTTCTTTGAATTTTCCTGGACAGGTTCAGGAGTACTTTTGCTCCTAGTAGTCACAGGAAAGTCTTCTTGTTTAGCTTCGGTATCGGAGTTAGGCAATATGAAGTCCCACATTCCATGGCATTCAACGACTTCCTCTTCTTCGAATTCATTGGATGGTGCAATTGTTTCTTCTTCTTCTTCTTCCTCAGGATCTGAATCTGCATAGGATATAACATTTGGAGGCTTGGACTCAGGTTTCTTAAAATTCCTATAAGGTTTCTTTGTTGAGGACTCTGCTACTTGCTTTTTTATTTCAACCGTTTCATTTGACATGGTTTTGAGGACTTTTTGAAGGCCCTCCATATCATATGGATCTTTGGTGATTTTCTTCTTTGAATCATCCTTGAAAGACACTTTTTTGGATTTTCTTTCCTCGAGAGCAAATTTCTTTTCCAAAGCAATTACACATTTTTCGACAGCGAGGGCCTCTTTCATGTTTTCAGCCAATGTAGGTTTTCTAGCCCTATCTACAAAAATGGCTATACTTGATGGTAAGGCTCTAATGTACCACTCGCTTCTAATTTGTTCACTTGGCTTGTCATCAGTAGGGATTTTATTCAAGAGTTTGTTAAATCGGGAGTTAAAATCCTTAATTGGTTCTCTTGATTCGATCCTTAGATTGGAAAGGTCATTGATGAGTGTGGCCAAGGATCTATCATCGCCGTATTTGGTAAGAGACTGTTCCTGAAAGATATTCCAACTGGTGATGGATCCAGAGGGTAAGGAAAAATACCAAGACCCTGCTGATCCTTGTAATGTGTAGGCGAAAAGTCTAACTACAACATCTTCTTCTATTACTCCCTTCAAGTTAACTGAAAACATGAAATTATTTATGTGTTCCTCAGCTAATGTTCCAGCATCTAGATTAAACTTTGGTAACCATTTCCCAGGATAATCGGGTAATGGATGTAAAGGCGCAGGCATAGTGACTACACCAGGACTTCTCCATGGTGTCTGAGCCATTTTGGGAGTACCAACGATTTCCTGTGGTGTTCCAGGTGTTTGGGGAGGAGGTGGAAATGAAGACTAAAAATATTGTGATGTTGAAGGTGAAGTCCCCTGATGAACAATAATATGTAATGGTGAAGTGGGTGTTTGACTTCGCACTGGAGATGATGAGATGGAAGATGATGGAGAAAAGGTTTCACTACCAGAACCTTCAGTGTTCTTTCTAATCCTTTTCCTTTGGGGTAAAGGTAACTCAGGTGGTTCAATACTGAGTTTTTCACTTTGAAGTGTGGTAAGATGATGAGGTAGGCGGAATTGCGAAGTATGACTGCCTTGTGATACTTCAGATCTAGGAGGTGAAATAGAAAAGCCTTGAAGTTTCTGGATGATAGACTGAACTTCAGGGGACTCTGGGCTTAAATGGTCTAAAGTATGATGGGTTTGAGTAGTAGTAGTTGATCCTTCCTCTTCTCGTCTGGATACTGGTATTTCAGAGTGCAAACGAGAGGTCCGAGGAGAGGTGGAGGGTGATTTACTCTGTGAATGGTCTGTAGGTTTTGACTTACTCACCATTCATAGTGGATGCCCTCCTTCTAGCGCCAGAAATGTTGATGCCCTGAAAATCTTTACATCAACATCGGGGGATAACCACCCGGTCTGGACCTTAATACAACTCCTTTTCCGTTTGGGATGGTGCCTCCGACTAGATATAATGGGACCAGTTTCCCAATAGTGAAGAAAAAGGGGTGAATGAATGATTGGTTTTCTAACAAGTGATAATAAATGGAGGACTTATTCTATGAATGAAAAACATAAATGAATATTTTATCCCGGGAAGCTTGTATTCTTGAAGTGCAATGTTTAATAATCTATGTTAACTGATAGGCATATAGATGACACTATGCAATAAACAAAGACATTCATTTAAATGATAATTTCTTCGTTCAAATAGTTGAACGAAGTAATTGATAAAACGATATTACACTTCTCTTTTATATTACTGATACATGCATGATTGAAAGAATAGCAAACTGTAAACATCCAATAGTGGAAAGCATAAAGTTTATTGTTAAAACACATTCATATATTCAATAACAACATAAATGACCAAACAACAATTCACATAAAAGGAATAAATTCAGACATAGATAATAGTACCATATGAGTTGCGAATTATTCCCTATGCCAATTGCAATTTGAATTCCTTCTTCCGATTCATAAATACTTTAAAATAAAGGCAATAGTGCACATTCATATCAAAGCTTCATTGTCAAAATTTGGAGAGATTTGGTCCAGTCTTCATAAAAGAATATGCCTGAAGTACATTAGTGCAACTTCAGGCTTAAGTCATATACAAAAACTTACGACCTTTTCTAAATACATGAAAGGGTCTATAAATACTAAACTAAGCTAACAAACTACAAAATTAAAATGCTAATAAATTGGTATAATCCGATCTTAAAATATCTCTCCCATAGTGATCTGGAAATTGGCAGCGATGATTCATTCTTCTGGCTGTTTGCCCTTTGTCCTGAGTTGGCATATTGCCAACATTGGTTCCACTTCTTAAGGGCGGCTGAGACGAGAATTGATTTGAGCAGCATAGGTGGCATCATGTATATCAGGAATGATACACCCGATTGCATCTGTCAGGCATTTGAGGGTGGCTCTCTAATTGTATGGTTTTACTAGGAACAACCAATAGGTGTCCCAAGTTAAACTTTTAATCCCTGAGATTAATCTCCCATTCTTTCAAGCTCTTGATTACATAATTGCTCCAATGTCTTGGCCGATAATAGTTTACCTAGTGTACATTGAGAAATCACGTTAGATAAATATAGAGTATTATTGATCAAGTCAATTAAATTGCTCGTAGATAACTTGCATCTGGAAACAACTCTCTCTGCTTTCATTAATTGGGACTGCCATTCTGTGAATAGGATTTCCTTATGGGATTCTAAGATTTTGGGCAAGTTTGCTACCTTTCCCTCATTAGAGTCCTGCCATGTAAGAAAATCTGTCAAAGTGTCTTCGGCTTGCTCTAAATCCTGCCTGGCATCCACTGACTTATCTATTATAGATGATGTTATGTCGCATAAAGGTTCAACTTGGGCATTTCATGACATAACAATCTTATTTGTGTTATTAATGCCTTGTTAATTTGCATTGCCTCTGCTCTGAACTCAGCAGGTTGGGGAAGACTCTTGAACCTTTCTACTTGAGCTAATAATTGAGCAATTTGGTCATATTTTGTCTTTGCCATCTGTTCATTCATCACCTTCAACTTTGATAATGCCTCAGATAGTTCCTTCTATTTCTGCATTGCTCCCGAATCAATCCTCTGCTTCTCTTCATGCAACTGTTTGTTTAGCTGATTGTTTAATTGTTGCTGTGTGGACAGTTGTTGTTGTAGCTGTTTTGACTTCTGCTGCTCTTCCGATAGCTGCGCTTGTAATAAAGCGATCGCTTGATCCTTTTCCTTCAACAAATTTCTTACCTACGATGCCTTATCCATGGTGGATGCCGAATAGGCATCGACATATTGAGATAACTTGGTTAGGTCATCGGAGGGGTCGAATTCTTCCCTCCATACCACATTTGCTGTTATTGTTTGTTCAGGGAACAGAGAAGGTTGACCAATCCTTCTTCTCTTCTGCTGTCGCTTTATGATAGCCCCGTGTTTCGGGCTATAAAAAACATCTAGTGGAGGAATGTCCTCCACTTGCAAAATAATTTGATCGGAAGGGTTCTTCGGGATTATTTCTACAACTTTATTTGAGGGTGGACCGCTAGTTCCTTTGCTTGGAACCTCCTTTGATGTTGTATCTTGTGTATCGACAGCTTTGGATGTTTCAGCATCCATTGAGGTCTCAAGATTGCCTATAATTGTATTGAATTGTTGCCATTCTTCAAGCAATCTTGGATCCACTTGAGTATCAACATTTATTTCTTTCCTGCTCTCCTCCTGCTACTTTTTCTGTTCTTCTTCCCTGATTCTCTCCTGCTGATTCTTTTCTACCTCCTCTTGTTCTTTTCTCTGTGTGTCTTCCTGTTCTTTTCTCTATGCCTCTTCTTGTTCTAATCTTCGGAGTTCCTCCTGCTCTCTTCTCTAGACTTCTTCATAGATTGCAGATGTAGCAGGAGGTTCATTAGTAAGCCGCTGCTCAGGCTCGCTTGACTGAATCATCGGGGTAGTAGCTAAAAAATCTAGAGGCAGAGTTTGCAACCTCTGTTATCTAAGTTTGTTAAATTCTACTAACCCGTCATCTCGATATCTCATCCTAGCTAGCTGTTGTACCTGGAAGATTGACTCGGCGGAGGAGAATAGGTCATCAAACTCATCTTCCTTGTGGTCGAATTTAGTAAGCTTGGCTTGATCCAAGGCATTATAGATGACTTTCTTCGGGTCAAAACGTTTATTAGGCAAAGTGGCGAGACTTAGGACGTTCATTTTTTCTGCCTCTTTCTTTGCATGTTTATAATCATGCAGAGTGTAGATGCCACACCTAGGAGGAAAAGGAGGCCAAACTTGATTCTTTGAATTTCTGAGAGTTTTCGTGGCCGACGCAGTTGTAAGCTGATATGCTATTTCACGAGCTAATAACTTGTCTGGTATGTACAAGGGGAGGACATGAGGTCTGGCCTGACTGCCAACAACTCTTACATAGGTGAATTTTTCTTCTCCAAACCAGGTTCCTAGGGCTGTGAAGTCAATCTCAGCCTGAGAGGAGATCTTAGGGGCAGGTTTATCAAAAATTGCATAGTAAAGAGGTAGCATGAATCTATTGTAGACTTGGTATAAATGGTGTTTATAATGAGCTTTCCATAGTTTATGGTGGTAGACATGAATAGGCATAGGGTCCTGTGGAGTCCATCTCCACCCTAACACAGGAAACTCGAAATTTAAACAGAGGGTATCCAGAATGTAAGCACTAAAATAAAATGGAGGGATGAACCTCTCAGTAACACGGGATTTGTTCCTGAATTCAAGAATAGCCGTAGCCAACTTATCCGATAATATAGTCCCCTAATCCATTATCTCACTATTACATGCCGCTTCCATCAAAGGGACCATCTCTATGGAAAATTTGGAAGAATCATTTAATCCCCACAATCGACACATCATGACTCCAGCATAACAGTAAGGAGAGCATAAGGAGTCGACAGAGTACTTACCCGAAGACTCATGTTTGTGTTTTGTTGGGTTCTGTCTCCATTCTCGTATAGGCACCGACTCGGTCTCATTCTCATCTCGAAACTTCTCCAGAAATGATTTATTGTATTTCTTCTCTGGCTCGGGCAAGTGGTACATTTGTCTGAAATCGATGGGCTGAAATGAACCAAATACTCTTCCATCAACAGTGCAGAATGTTCTATCCATGATTGGAATTTCCTCAATTTCCCATCTCACCACATTCGTATATGGAAGAATTTTCTCTCGAGATGCTATCCCATGTCGGTAGGAATCAACCAAATCTTTTAAAGTAGCATCAGATTTCCGGCTTGAACCTGCTAAGGCTTGTACCAATGTTTTCTGAGGGTCCTCGGCTTCTACCAAGTTGTAAATACTTTGCCAAGTAGTGCTGCCAAGGCCGAGACATGTGGTATCTAAGATTAATCCCTTCTTGCTTAGTCGCGGATCGTTGGCATGTTGTCCTATTACCATATGAGCCGAAGGCATTCCAGACTTCTTAGATTTCTTTCCCATTGTTAATGCAAAAAGACTTTGCGCAAGAGAAAAATAAACGTAATGCAGAGAATAGATGGCTTAAAACCAAGTATGAGGAAATTGGGTCAATCAATGAGTAATGGAGGATTTATCATAAGGTTCCCATGAATACAATCTCTGAAAGGATTTAGGCATGACTGCTCATTGATTGGCCGTTAAAACCTGTCAATCGTTTAATTGCTCATTATATCCTTTATTTGCCGAATAATGGTTTAAGCGTGGATTTTATTTTTTTTGGCGGTTGGAAGCGAGCGAATATCTATCGGGAAGAGAAAAGGCTTTCAATGATAATTAATATTTAATATAGCGAAATCATATTGATCCTTTTTTAAAGTCGCGTTTTAGGCTCATCGCAATTGGTAATCAGAGGAAAGTTTGGGCAATTTTGTTTAAGTCTTATGGAATCCCCGATCGCCGATAGTGATATCGCTTGACTTGCATCAGGATATTGAATGAGGAGATTTTGTTATGTTCACGTCACATTCCCCGACCGCCGATTGCGATATCGCATCGGAGCGAAGGGGAGGGCCCTTTTATTATTTGTTTTCCCAATATCCATTGGCTATTTTGCTTTTATCGCATCGGGGAAAAATCAATGGGTCATGGTTTATGCATCCTTTGTTGTTGCGATATGCGATCTTCGATCGCTTTATCGCAATAATAAAGGATTATTCGTTTTGATTTATCTCAAAAGGTTTAAAGCTATTTTGTTTATTTCCGAACCTTTAGAAGAGTGATGGATTAATACCAATTTAATCTAAAAGGGACCCATTTCAATTTATAATTTTCTAAAGTAAAATAAATTGAAATGGGGGGTTGTTGTATAGCACAACAAGGACATAGGTCGTTCATTGTTCAAGTAATCATTTTGAGTGAGTACATTAACACGAGAAGTATCAAAAGAAAAATTATATATCAGGAAAATGTATCGCAGTTTGGGCTATAAAATGTGGGAATCTATGCTATATCTTTCTTGATACAAGAAAACACGTCCTTTTCCCTCTTATCCCATTTGTAGACTAAATCCTTCTTCATCATATCCTATATTGGTTTCACAATTTGGGAATAGTCGGAGATGAACTTGCAGAGGAAGTTAATCTTCCCTAAGAAAGACTACACAACTTTCTTATTCACTAGGAAGAGAATTTGCGTGATTGTCCTTGTTAGTTTCCTATACCAATAGGTGTCATATATCATGATTGACTTGGTTTCGTTATGAGATATGTACATACCTTTGCTTCTACAAATGTTTTCCATATTTGTAAAAAATCAAAAAATTAAAAAATGTAAAGAGGGTATGTCCTAGAAAAAGAATAAAAGGACAAAAAGAATAAAGAAACGATCAGAAAAATGAAAGAAAATGAACCCCAAGAAAAACAAAAAGACCATGAAAGTGTGCAAGTCCAAATGCCACTACTATTTTTTTTGTGTAATAAAAGTTGTGTGCAGCTTGTCACCTATGCCACAATCGATGGTAGAGAAATAGTTTAAACTTGGTTATTCCATGTTTTCAATTTCATGTTTATAGAGATAGAGAATGAAATATGACTAAACTGTATAATCTTAGTAGATGAGTAGATAGGTAGAGTGAATAAAAGGAGCTCAAGAGTTTAATATAAGCCCTTGGGTGTAATAAGGCTAGACTTAGATATATTTCTACATGTAAAAGAAAAGAAAGTGTTATAAGGGTTTGCCAATTTAATTGCACCCTAATAAAGAAGTAAAAATGCTAGGGTAAAGTAGGTAGGTTAAGTAGATGATGGTTGCAAATAAATGTGTGGTGAATGGTTAAGTTTAATGCTTAAATCTTTTGCTTTCATCACTTAGACAAAGCATAACTCACATTAGACACAACACATCAAAGAAAAAAAGTCAAATTAAGTAATTTCCCTATCCATTTTCCACTTAAGTTTCACTAATTTCCCCTAAGTACTAAAGGCACTTACAAAGTTAGAGGGGCTCAGAGCATTTCTCTGACTTTTGGAGAGACCGGACCCTCGGCCCAATAATTTGGAATACCTAAAGTACTTAAATCCCCTTCCTCAACAATTACCCCTTCATAAAGTCACTCACTCCCTTTATAAAGGTTTTCATAAGTAAAATACTATTTTACTTAGGGAAATTAAAACATTCTCCATATAAACCCTCATATTCGTTTAGCCTAAGTTATAAATGTTATATGATGAAATATACTTTTAGAAACGTTATCTTAGCACATGTTGAATTTCCAAAAAGTCATATTAACTTTTAACTTATATTAGTTAACTCCCAAAAATAAAACACTCGTTACCTGTATTATTATTAAAAACCCAATAAATTATATTTCCCGCCCTTGGTTGCAAAATGACTATAATAACACCGATAATTGGGATTAATTAGTTAAACCATAACTACTTAAGAACCTGACCGTACCATGTTAAATGAGGATTAATTAATCACCAGGATTAATTAATAACTCAGTGACCAATTAGACCACCCCCGATATGAGTAACTCCTTTAATTAATATTGGGCCCGCCCTCCATTATCCATCAGTCAATTCATCACCCCGACCACCACCCAATCGGATCCCTTAGATGTGACAACTATCGCTCGTATCACATAGGCCTTTTGGTCGACCTTTAGCATGTGATGTGAGCGGTTTACCAAATAGTGTCGATGCTACATGTCAACTGAGTAGTGGAATCGCGCGACCCTCCTCCAAAACCACTAGCCTCCCAAAAGTTGTGCGATAAAAACCAATACCACTCCTACTTACCACCTCCACTAAATGAAAAAGTTGTCCCATGAGTTAGTTAAAGCCAACTTTCATTTTTTTTACCCGCCAAAATCATGCATTTAACTGTTTAAACACGAAAACCCCAGTTTTGCTAGTTTTTCGCTTGATTGTGCAGTAAAACCCTATGTAACCTAACTATGCCACTTGAAGCCTCTGTTAACTGATTCAACCATGGTTTACCTCCTGAAAAGCATTCTGGAGTCACTCCACAGACCTCTCCAGCTCAAATGAAACCCTTTCGACCTCCCCTGCAAACCAATGCTTTCTTAACAATTTGTTTTCTTTTACAGGTGATTAGAAGACCTCATCCTTGGATAAATCGTCTTAATAATAGTCATAAGACCTGTTTAATCAAACATTGCTATCAAGTATATTCAAAGAGATATGGAAAATAAAACAAAGTTAAAAGACGAGCAGAGGAAACATAAAATTAAATGATTTACTATTGAAATAGACAGTAAAAACCTAAAATATACAGTGAAGGTAAAAGGACATAGTAAAGAACAATCAAAAGTGTATCAGGATTAAAGAGTATTATATTAAATACCCAAGTAAGTAAATCATCTAGCATGAACATAAACAACAGGGAAGACAGTTACAAAACAGAGCATACAAATTCATGTCAAAGTGAAGATAGATGAAAAAACAGAGTGGTAAAAGTAAAAAGTAAACAGTAAACAGTAAAATTAAACATGAAGACATTAAAGGTTAAAAAAGGATGAAAACACTTTCACCAGCTACAATGAAGTTTATCCGAAGTAAAATTGAAAAACAGTTGAAAGGAACTTAAGATTAAAAGGTGAAATCAAAGCAGAAATGGTACATTCTTCGGAAATTTCCTGTTTGAGTCATAGTTTTACAGAAATTATTATGACCAATCCAAGATGTATTTTAAAAATTGGGAGGAGGTTGTTGTTCCTAAGATTATAATCTACAAAAACCTCTCTCACTTTGTACACATGTATTACCAAAATGGAAACAAGGGTGTGTCTTCATAGCCTCTTTTTTAGTTTGTGCAAAGTCCTATTTTTGACATCTTTTTGCAGAAACTATTGTGAATAGTTGGAGAAGTCGTTTGGGAAAGGGAGAGAGTTTTATCTCAATTTTTTTTTTATCTACAATAACATTTTTCACATTTTACATATCTATCTCGGATTGAGATATAAAAGTGTATCATTGGACACTAAGGTTGCAGAATTTCTGGGGCAAAATGCACAAAGGAAGGATGCATTTAGTGACTGGGATGCTTCATAATCAACTAAGAGTTGCTACCAAATTCAACTTTCTCTTCTTCATCACCATAAATCCATAAAAATAATTCCAAATAGATTCATTAGTTTTTACTTTATTTGAGTTCTATTATTGTAAAAAAGTTAGAGATATTTGAAACCAATCTTGATATTTTTTCAAGATATTTCAGTTTAGAATTAGTATAAATACCTCTTCATTTGAAGTATTTTGGGTGGATTCTAAGAAATTTTTGTAGACAATTTACTTTTGGAATAGAAGTGTTGTTGAACAAATTTTTGTAAGGCTGGTTCGAAAAAAGTAATAAAGCAAAGGACTTTTACAAGATACGTGTGTCAAACAAGAAACAAATAAGTATTCTATATCTGTGTTTTTATAGTTTTTTCTGGTTTAATAAATATTCATATGTGTTTCATATCTGAATGATAAACGAAAATTTATATTTCAGAAAGATCTTTACTGCATTCTATCTTCAAATCGTTTATTTTTCTTAATGTTTTCTTCTAGACTATTATAGGTAGGGAATTCTCAAGTGCTCCCTGCTTTCACAGTTTATCACTGTGACCATTTAATGAAGAATACTTAATTGCTTTTTGTTAATGAGCACCCACTTTATTTCATCTTGGATTTTGTTGAGGGATTCTTGATTGCCCTTCCTCCCTGTTCAAGACCATTCCACCCATTTTAAGCTACCATTTGTCTTTTGTTCAACTATCTTACCCTGTGAAATTCTCCTTTGTTGAATCAACCTCATCCAATTAAGTCATCATCCAGTTGGCTCCATAGCCCAATGGCCTGAAATACATTGTTCTATCCATCTGCTCTTGAATTCCATCACCAAATGAAATCAAAACCCACCAAGATTTCATAACTAGCCTAATATCCCATAAACAAAGCTAAATCATAAAGAGAGAGCCCTCTTTGAGTATAGATTAGCTAGATTATATAATTAAAAGATTGGTTTGTGGTTTCCTCGGACCCCTTTCCTTCTTCCGACAACTTCAAGGAAAATCTGAGTGATAACATGGTGGAAACCATACTAGGGAGAACTAACATTTTCTTTAGAATTGTTTTACAGGTTTAGATCTGATCTATGATGGTGGACAGTGATCAGACAGACAAAGGTTAAAATCATCCACCTAGTGACTCTAAATCAATTTCACAATCAAGAATCGACTAGAGAAATGAACCTGAAAGAACTATGTGAAAAGATCAGGATTTTAACTCTGATTGTTATCCAAGACATTATGTTCTTTCTCATTGATAAATTTTTTCAATGTATATTATATTTCAGAGATGATTTTAGAATAAATTTTTATTATTTTACTTTGAAAAATGTAGATATAAAGTCTCCTTACAAATTTGAACAATAGTCTTCTAACTCTTATGAAGATCATTTTCCAATTGAGGAGAATAAAAAAATTAAGACTAACCATGCAATCCATGTACATATTCCTATACCTTGTAAAGTTCCTAATAGATATAAGCCCCACATGTTACTTACTACACTCATGCTTTCCCTAACAATTATCACAAGCACCACCCCAAGTTTGATGGAGAGAATGGTATCATTGCTCAAAAACATATTCAAGGATTTGAGAATTATCTAGACTTATTTGAAGTAGATGAAGAGGATGTCAGTATTAGGATTTTTTCTCTTTCTTTGCAAGACAAAGTCAAGAGTTGGTTCAAAACCCTACCTGAGGCAAGCATCTCAAATCTCTAGTAGTTTGTCAAAGTTTTCCTTGATAGATGGATAATCAAAGTCAATCTTCTGGTAATCATAGAAGAATATAATCAGTTAAAAAGACATTCAGATGAAACAATACAAAATTTTTTAGATAGATTTAATAAAATCTATTATTCAATGCCATCAAATATGAGACCTCCCCCTGGTTCAACTCTTTTGCATTACCCAAGAGCATTTTCTCCAGAGATAGAATTTCATCTAAGAGAAAGAAACCCCTCAGCACTGGAACAGATGCAAAACATGGCAGTAGATGTAGAAGTTAATCTGCAAAGCAGAAGAGAAAAGTTGAAAGCAAAAGTAGAGGAAAACAACACTACAGAGGGAAAGCTCGACATTTTGATAAAGAAAACAAAGGAAATGATGCAGAAGATCACCATGAAAGATGATTTTTTTTCTCAAAATCACCATGACACATTTATTCCACAAAAGGAAAAGGTTGATATTCATGAACAAAATTCTACCAACTCCCATAGATTAGAAGATAGATTCATAGGGCAATATGTGGAGGAGCAATCTCCTGATCTAATGTGTATATTTGATGACATTACTTCTTTTGATGATTTTCCCAAATATGATCAATATGATGATAGTTATGTTCTTCAAATCCAAACTAACTTTACAGAGCAATCAGAATCTAGTTTGGGGAATAAGGAAATTCAGTTTCAACTACTTGAAAATAGTGATCATCTTGTTCATTTCAGCTATGAGAATCAGAAGGAAAGTGCAGAAAATTTTGAAATCAGTGAAGGAAATTTACCATTTTGTTTTTCTTTATTTCATTTTACTAGAGAGATTTCATGAAATTAGAAATAAAATGTCAACAAGTTTTGATATTAACTATCTAGAGGCAATAAAATCCTTGTTCAAGACTTCTCATTATCTATATTTGCAACCCCAAAATGCCATTGAATGTCAGGTTGTAGAAGAAAACTTGGAAGCTGAAACATATGATAAAATGACCCAAGATGATTCCCTGCCTCTTTGTTTTAAATAATTTCAATTTTTAAAGGAAGCGTGGTATAAAATTTTAAAATAAAAGGAGGAGAAGCTTGTAGAATTCTATGAAGTTCCATTTAAACCTATATGTAATAAGTTGTAGCAATCCTTCCAAGTTCTTTATGATCTAATAGCTGATAGGTTGGATGATGAATGCAATCACAATTTCTATCCATTAAAAAACTATAAGAGTCAAAATCAAGATGATAATGGTTTCACCAGACAGACATTCCAATCAATAGAAATATCATCACAAAGATCAGTTGAAAACATGCAGGGTGATAAAGATAAAAGTGATATTTCAGTTTCATGGCATGCAAGCCATACACAATAGATGTGCAGTTGTTTGAATGAGCTCAAGAAAAGTGTATATATTTTACAAGATCCTTTTGTACAGTTTCTAGATTCAACAAAGGAGATCAGGAATTTCCTTATCTTCTCAAAGGTTAACAAAGCTATATTTTATTGTAAGATATCAATTTTAAACACCAACAAGCACAAGAAACAAAGGTCACCAATATATATAATGCTTGGATGGTTGCATTGGTTGTTTCATTTTACCTAACAAGCGGTCAGAAAGTTAGTTAGAGTAAGTAGGTAGGATTTCAGTTTAAATAAATTTAGTTTTCAACAACAAGTTTATGTTAGATCAGATTTCAGTTTGTAGGAAGGAAGTATTTTTAGTTTAAAAGTTTTAGTCACAAAGATTATGCAACAGAGCATATACATGTGTGGGATTGGCCCAATGGATTAGGCTACTAGTCGATCGTGTTCATGACATTTCACAAGGAAATGCCATCCCCATGTGGAGCCAATGTGATGTTCCTATAACAATAGGTGTCATATATCAAGATTGACTTGGTTTAGTTCTGAAATATGTACATACCTTTGCTTCTGCAAATGTTTTCCATATTTGTAAAAAATCAAAAAATAAAAAAATGTAAAGAGGGTATGTCCTAGAAAAAGAATAAAAGGACAAAATAATAAAGAAAAGTTCAGAAAAAATGAAAGAAAATGAACCCCAAGAAAAAAAAAGACCATGAAAGTGTGCAAGTTCAAATGCCACTACTATTTTACTTTTGTGTAATAAAAGTTGTGTGCAGCTTGTCACCTATGCCACAATCCATGGTAGTCAAATAGTTTAAACTTTTTTATTCCATGTTTTCAATTTCATGTTTATAGAGATAGAGAATAAAATCTGACCAAATTGTATAATCTTGGTAGATAAGTAGATAGGTAGAGTCAATAAAAGGAGCTTAACAGTTTAATCTGAGCCCTTGGATGTAATAAGGCTAGAATTAGATAGATATCTACATGTAAAATAAAAGAAAGTGTGATAAGGGTTCGCCAGTTTAAGTGCACCCTAATGAAAAAGTAAAAATGCTAGGATAAAGTAGGTAGGGTAAGTAGATGATGGTTGCAGAATAAATGTGTGCTGAATGGTTAAGTTTAATGCTTAAATATTTTGCCTTCATCACCTGGACAAAGCACAACTCACATTGGTGACAACAAATCAAAGAAACAAAGTCAAATTAATTAATTTCCATATCCATTTTCCCCTTAAGTTTCACTAATTTTCCCTAAGTACTAAAGGCAGTAATAAAGTTTGGAGGGATGGGACCCTTGGTCCAATAATTTGAAATACCTAAAGTACTTAAATCCCCTTCCTCAACAATTACCCCTTCATAAAGTCACTCACTCCCTTTATAAAGCTTTTCCTCAATAAAATACTATTTTACTTAGGGAAATTAAAACATTCTCCATATAAACCCTCATATTCGTTTAGCCTAAGTTATAAATGTTATATGATGAAATATACTTTCAGAAACATTTTATATTAGCGCATGTTGAATTTCCACAAAATCATATGAACTTGTAACTTGTATTATTTAACTCTCGAAAATAAAACACCCATTACCTGTATTATTATTAAAAACCCAATATATTATATATCCCACCCTTGGTTGCAAAATAACCATAATAAAATCAATAATTGGGATTAATTAGTTAAACCATAACTAATTAAGAACCCTGACCCTGTCGTGTTAAATGAGGATTAATTGGTCACCAGGATTAATTAATAACTCAGTGACCAATCAGATCACCCCCAATATGAGTAACCCCTTTAATTAATATTGGGTCCGCCCTCCATTATCCATCTGTCACTTCATCACCCTGACCACCATTTGATCAGGTCCCTTAGATCTAATGGCTATCGCTCGAAACGCACAGGCCTTTTGGTCGGCCTTTCACGTGCGATGTGAATGGTTTCCCAAATAGTGTCGATGCCATGTGTCAACTGACTAGTGGAATCATGCAACCCCCCCTCCAAAACCACTAGCCTCGCAAAAGTTGTACGATGAAAACCAATACCACTCCCGATTACTGCCTCCACTAAATGAAAAATCTTTCCCATCAATCAGTTAAAGCCAACTATCATTTTCGTTTACCCACCAATATCAACCATTTACCCGTTTAAACACGAAAACCCCAGTTTTGCTCACTTCTCACTTGATTTTGCAGTAAAACCCTATATAACCCAGCTATGCCACCTGAAGCCTTTGTAGCTGATTCAAGCATGGTTTACCTCCTAAAAAGTAGTATGGACTCACTCCACAGACCTCTCAAGCTCAAACGTAACCTTTTCGACCTCCCCTGCAAACCAATGCTTTCTTAATAATTTGTTTTGTTTTACAAGTGATCAGAAGACCACATCCTTGGATAAAAAATCTTAATACTAGTCATAAGACCTGTTTAATCCAAGATTGTTATCAAGTATATTCAGAGAGAGATGGAAAATAAAACACAATTAAAAGAAAAGCAGAGGAAACATAAAATTAAATGATTTATTGTTGAAATAGACAGTGAAAACCTAAAATATAAAGTGAAGGTAAAAGGACACAGTAAGGAATAGTCAAAAGTGTATCAGGATTAAAGAGCATCATATTGAAGACCAAATTAAGTAAATCATCTAGCATGAAGATAAACAACATGGAAGACAATTACAAAACAAAGTGATAAAAGTAAAAAGTAAAAAGTAAATAGTAAAACTAAACATGAAGACATTAAGGGTTAAACAAAGATGAAAAAACTTTCACCAGCTACAATGAAGTTTATCCAAAGTAAAAGTGAAAAACAATTGAAAGGAATTTAAGGTTAAAAGCTGAAATCAGAGTAGAAATGGTACATTCTTCAGAAGTTTCCTATTTGGGTCATAGTCTTTTAGAAACTATTATGACCAATCCAAGATGTATTTTAAAACACTGGAGGAGGTTTTTGTTCCTAAATGTCTAATATACAAAAACCTCTCTCAATTTGTACACAAGTATTACCAACAGGGAGATAAGTGCATGTCTTCACAACCTATTGTTCAGTTTGTGCAAAGTCCTGTTTTTGACATCGTTTTGCAGAGAATATTTTGAACAGTTGGATCTAACGTTTAGGATACTAAGAGAGGTTTATATCAACAAAATTCTTATCTGTAATAAACTTTTTCACTTTTTACATATCTACGTCAGATTGAGATATACAAGTGTATCATTGGACCCTAAGTTTGCATAATTTTTGGGGCATAATGCACAAAGGAAGGATGCATTTAGTGACTGGGATGCTTCATCATAAATTAAGAGTTTCTACCAAATTTGACTTTCTCTTCTTCATCACCATAAATCCATAAACATAGTTCCAAATAGATTCGCTAGTTTTGAATGTCCTTTATTTAAGTTCTATTATTGTAAAATAGTTTGAGATATTTGTAAACCAATCTTGATATTTTTTCAAGATATTTCAGTTTAGAATTAGTATAAATACTTCTTCATTTGAAGTGTTTTGGGTGGATTCTTAGATATTTTTGTAGACAAATTACTTTTGGAATTGAAGTGTTGTTGAACAACTTTTTGTATGGCTGGTTGGAACAAAGTAATAAAGCAAAGGACTTTTACAAGATACCCGTGTCAAACAAGAAACAAATAAGTATTCTATATCTTGTGTTTTTATAACTTTTCTAGTTTAATAAATATTTGTACGTGTTTCATATTTGAATGATAAACAAAAAATTATATTTCAGAAAGAGCTTTACTGCATTCTGTCTTCAAATCGATTATTTTTCTTAATGTTTTCTGCTAGACTATTATAGGTAGGGAATTCTTAAGTGCTCCCTGCTTTCATGGTTTATCACTGTGACCATTTAACAAAGAATACTTAATTACTTTTTGTTAATGAGAACCCACTTTCTTTCATCTTGGATTTTGTTGAAGGATTCTTGATTTCCCTTCCTCCCTGTTCATGACCATTCCACCCATTTTAAGTTACCATTTGTCTTTTATTCAGCTATCTTTCCCTGTGAAATTCTCCTTTGTTGAATCAATCTGATCCAGTCAAGTCATCATCTAGTTGACTCCATAGCCCAATGGCCTGAAATATCTTGTTATATCCATCTCCTCCGAAATTCCACCACCAAACAAAATCAAAACCCCCCAAGCTTTCATAACTAGCCTAATATCCCACAAGCAAAGCTAATCATAAAGAGAGAGCCCTTTCTGAGTAAACATTAGCTAGATTCTGTAATTAAAAGATTGGTTTGTGGTTACCTCGGACCCCTTTCCTTCTTCTAACAACTTCAAGGAAAATCTTAGTGATAATAGTCCTCACCTTGTCCAGTTCTACCTTGATCCCACTCTTATAAATGATGTGTCCCAAGAGATTACCCTCATACACTGAAAAGATACTCTTCTTGGAGTTCAATAATATCTCATATTTGTGATATCGCTAAAAAATATTCTGCAAGTGACATAGGTGGTCTGACCTCTGTTTGAAGAATATTGCTACATCATTAAGATAGACTACTATGCTTTGTCCAATGAATCCACAAAAGGTGATGTTCATAGAACGTTGGAATGTTGCTCCATCATTGATTAGCCCAAACAAAATTTGTCAGAACATGAACGTGCCCCACTTCATTTTGAACCTAGTTGTGAGTTTATTATACTCTACAGCTAGAACCCGGTTATATCAAAAATATCTATCTAATAAAGAAAACATTTCGGATCCCAACATTCTTTGTTATATTAACTCCATGGAAGGAATGGGGTAGTTTCCTTTGTCCAAGGCATGGTTGAGATTCTAGAAATATACACATAGGCAGATCTCCCCAAACTTCTTCCTCACAAGGACCAAATTTGACACCCATGATGAGTGTTGCACTCTATATGTGATCCGAGCATCTAACAATTTTGTCAACTCTTTCTGTATGAGAGCCACAAGCATTGGATGTACTTTCCTTAGTTTATGTTGGAATGGCTTGGCCCCATCCTTAATCAATATTACATTTTGGATGATTCATGTGTCATATGTCTTGAGTTCAACATACATCCATGTGAATACATCACAATACTTCTTGAATAAATGGATGAAGGCTTGTTGCAGTTGTGTTGTGCAGTAAGTACCGAGATCGACATATTTCAGATCCTTATCAATTCCCCATTTGATCTGCTTAGGGGACAATGTGGAACTATGGGTTTTGGCATTGATGAGTCCATGTAATTTATTATGTAGGTCATATAACTTTTCCAATGATACCACACCCTTGGGGATGAGGTTTCCTTTACTTGCATTGGCAGCATCCTACAAAGCTTTTTCATGCTCATCCTCATCGATCGCTGAATCTTTGAATACGTCAGAATTTGCTTTGAAACACAATATCTTTTGGTTGTCATAAAAAATCCATAAATTAGTGATATTATCTAGGATTGATGGTTTATAATTAATTTCAATAGAAAAAGTGTCCCTTAATTGTGACATCCTAGTAGCAACGATTGCTAATTCATACACAACTCCATTACACATTATAGGAACATAAATAATATTAAAAGATTGGAAATGTTAGATAAGAAGCCATACCACTTGTTTATAACTTTTAAGATGAGGTGACACATAATGTATGCTATTATGTACCTATCGCACTACAATTTCTGAGTCAGCTACCATTTTCAGGATGGCAATGTTGAGGTTAATGGCCATTTTCAAACCCAATATGAGTGCTTTGTACTTTGCAGTGTTGTTTGTTCACTCAAATTCCAAGGGAATAGAGATAAAATTCTTTGTCTACAATGGGTCTATCAAAATGCAACTAGCTCCAGAGCCCTCCTGCATTTTGGAACAATCGAATTACATAGTCCAAACATCATATGTATAGTGACTATGAACTACACTATTACTATGACAACTACTACTAACTATACAAAGTTCATTATCACTAGTTGGACAACGAAGGATATCTAATTGTGCGTTTGGTGGAATTGGGGATGGTTGTTCAAGATAACACCCTAGTTGAGTTTCATGAAAGTAATTTCCAAAAAGTAATCCTGTGAAAGCCTTTGGTTCATTATGCATGTTCAAGGGAGTGATAGTATGTTTCATATATCTCTTAGATTCTACCTGGATCCGATTACTCCTGCCCCTATACGGAAGACATAAGTGTGACCAGTCTATGGTAAAGTACACTCGAATATTTCTAGATCAATCTCTCCTCAAAAAAACTATGTATGCTTCCAAAATGTCCACAATCACAATGTTAATACATTGGTGAACTTTTCTGTCAAATGCTAAGTGGATGATGACATATTTGAGTTCACCAATTGCATGGACATGAGTCCTGCCCACTTGAATAATATTTGCATTTGTATTTTCCATTTAGAATTGATCTTCTTAGCAACAGATAATGGCATCACATTCACTGATGCACGAGAATAAAAAAACCAATTGTGTACATTGAAATTGAAGATTTTAAAAGTTAATAAGAAATGTAGGTAGAGTGTCTTTGTATCTATTGTAAGTGCATTAAGTATAGATTCGAGAGTAGCAAAAGGCTTACTAGATCCCTTTCCTAAAGAGGTTTCCTTACCTGCAAAAGTTTTCTCAAGTGCCGTTAGAAGGATGTCTCGCTAGCTCATGATCTTTGTTAGTTCAAACATTAAGATATTTTCAAGAACCTTCTTCATGTCATCAACAATGTCATAGTACAAAATGGGAAGATTGGCCTTGGTGTCTGGGGATGCAACTTGGTTTTTGGTTTCCAGAGGGATAGTTCTATCCTTATTGTTGTCGGAAACACTTTTAGTTGAGACTACTTTCTCATACCTTCTTTGAGTGTTCTATGTCGAGTTAGCTAGTTGATTGATTTTTCTTAACATATTTTCTTTAAATTGCTTCTTCGACAACTCAATTGTAGTGGTCGACCCTTGGATTATTAGGTTGTACCATTTGGTTTGATTCTGGGCCAGACCATCACTCGGAGGCTACTTATCGATAGTGCTCTTTTGGGCTATGATTATATGGTTATAGATGTTTACTGCATGTCCAACACTTGGAACTTCATCAACTGCAGTAGATTCTTCCTTTTCTTCAGCAGGTTTAGTTTTCTCTTCACTCATTACTGAATCAACAAGCTATGTAGCAACCATGGTAATTGCTTGGTTCCACTGTAGGCTTGTATTTTCCAAATGATTCTCTTTATGAAACATGCAATATTGATTCATTCCCATCTTCTCAATGTTTAGGGCAACATTGGAACTCTCTGCAGACTTTGTCGGTTGTTTACTCCTACTAATAGAATCTACAATCCTTCTGAATGGGTTAAAATGGGAGGATTGTTGCTTGTGGTCATCTCGCTTGTCCTTTACTTGAGTTTTTTCATTTTAGTGAATAGAGACTTAACGAGACGAGTCAGGATTTCGAGATCAGTTGGTTCTTCTTTCCCTTTAGCCCTTCTCCTAGAGGCCTGAGACCTCTTACCCATGTCCTTGGAGTATTTTGTTGGTTCATCATCTAAGATGACTCCAATAGCACACAAGTGATTCTCGATAGCAATAGCCTCTTTGTAATTTTCTGTCAATGTATGTTTCGCATATCACTTCACAAACTGCAGAATGCCCGCTGGCAAGGCAAAAGTGTAGTAATTTGTTAGGTCCCTATAATACTAGTGTATTCCCTTATTATTATTGTTATTATAGCCCTTTATTGTTATTTTTGTGCCCTTGTTGTCCCCATATTCTTATTATTGAGCCCCATAGAAGCCCACTATTGTGATTGTTGTTCCCTTACTTTTTTATTGTTACATAGGCTCTCATTATATTATGACCCCTTAGACTCATATATATAGAAAGGAGGTATTGTCATTTGGATCATCCAAGAATTTTTCATTTGTATAATGTAAAGGAATTTTCCCCCTCAAAGAGGCTCATTTTCAGGTCGTTGATCTATCTTTTCTCCTATTTTATGAGCTAGTTGCATAACATTTGATATCCAAGCTTTGGGTTCTAGGGTTTCACTGCTTCAAATAGGTCATCATGGTAGCTTTGCTATAACAAGTTTTCTATGAAGTTTCAGAAGATGAAATTTAAAATTGTTTCAGATGAAATATTGATGAAATTTTGGTACAAATTTCAGATCTTGTCTTGCTATATTTTCAGAGATATGATCCAAGGAAGTTAGGGTTTTTGCAGGCTCCTGAATTATATCTCAAACATGTAACCTGGGGAAAATCAACATACCTTTTTCTCAGAGAATCCAATTGAAATTTCAAAAATAGGTATAGAAATTAATAATATGGACTCTAGTCTTCAGTGTATCATTTCCAGGTTTGAAGGTCGAAACAATGACATACGGTACTTCACACAAGTTTTCTCTACTAAACCAGTCTATAATCATGTCATTGTAGCATATTTAGAATAACTCTTTTTTTGGGAATACAATATTGATTAGACTTGTGGGGTTGAAAATAGAACTCAAACGACTACGTAAGGATGAAATTTTAGACCTTGGAGACCTGAAATTACAGAAATACAAGATATTCAATATCGGGATCCTACAAACTGAAAACATGTGTGTAGTATTTTTAAAGTTTTGTATAAGTTTGGTTTGAAAAATTAGTTTGAAGGAATACAAAGGGAATATTGAATAATAATTATCATTAATTGATGCCCCAAAGAAAGAAAATGGAAACACCTAGTATGCAATTTGAAATATCTAGCATGAATCATGAAGAGGAGGAATAAATGCACCATGATATATCAAAATTACAAGACCAACTGCAACAAATTTCACTCTTAAAAAAAGTAACATCAGTTAAGATGGATGCTTTAAAGAAAGATGTGGAAGCTAAGATGGATGATTTAAAGAATTCCATGGAAGCTAATATGAATGGTGTGAAAGCTAAGATGGATGGTGTAGAAGCTAAGATGGATGGTTTATAAGTAAACATTAAAGATTTGAAGAAATACATGGAAGGTTTTAAAGAAGGTTTGGAAAAGTTACTACAAGAAATGCTTCCTAATGACGAGAAGGTAGTAGAGGAAGCTCATAATGAGAACAAAAGAAATGTTAGTCATGATTTCATAGAATATAACGTTGGATTGAAGACCCACCATGTTCCAAGAATCGATATGAGGAATTTTTATGGAAAGGATCCCATAACATGGATACTACAGATGGAGCATTATTTCAATCTCCATAATGTGAAAAACACAAAAAAGGTACGCATTGTGACTTTATATTTGGAACCCAATTGGATTGTATGGTATCGATGGCTTCACTCTTGTAAACAAATTTTCACTTGGGAAATTTTTACAGAAGAAATGATAGCACATTATGAGGATACAAAATGAAACACCTTTTTTAGCCAATTGAGAAAAATCAAACAAAACGGTTCAATGGTGGAGCACATTGAGGACTTCCAAAAATTGAATATAAGGGTAAAATATATTCCATAGGAGAGTAGGGTTGATGTGTTCATAGGGAATTTAAAGGATAACATCTGACATGAGGTTCTCCTTTGGGAACCTCATCCATTGGAGAAGGCATTCAAGTACAAGAAAAATTGAAAGAAAAAGTATGGCAACAAGGAAGCTTACCAATCACAACTATAGACATGGAAGTTTTGTTTCCCCTAGCCTTCCAAAATATACAAGGTTGAAATCACAACAATTGGAAGAGAAAAGAGAAAATGTACTTTGATACAATTGTGATAGAAAATACAGTAAAGGTCATAAGTGTGCTGGAAAAAATTAGTTTAGATAGATTGTGAAGAGGAAGAAGAAAAGGAACAAGAAACATCAAAAGAAGAGGATACACACCAGGAAAAACCCTAGAGAAAGAAGAAATGAATCTAACCATATCTTGTAATTCATTGCCTTGAATTACAACTCCTCATACTATCAAGATAGAAGGACATATCAAGAAGAAAAAGGAAATAGTGTTGATTGATTCAGGAAATACCCATAATTTTATTCATTGTAAGATAGGGAAGGAATTCAATTTCTTCCTTTATCCAACACTAGAGTGTCAACTGATGATTGCAAATGGAGGAACCATAAATTTCTCTAGAAAGTGCCATAATATCAAGCTATCCATGGGAGAATATGTGTTGAATAGTTCAATGCTTTCCATTCTAATGGGTGGTGTTGATGTTTTATTAGGAGTCCAATAGCTACAATATTTGGCTATGATATCTTTTAATGTTCAAGAACATTTCTTGAAATTTTTTTCAAAATGAAAGGAAGTTGAATTAAGGGGTAGTGCAAGGAAACTGAGAATGATAATCAGGTCTAACTGCATGGCAAAGCTTCTAAAGAAAGAATAATATGCCGTAATTTCACAATTATGTTCTCTCGAGGTTCCCACATTGAAATCATATATTTCTCCATATCTCTAAAAAGTCTTGGACAATCATTCCAAGGTATTTGAGTCTCCGATAGGGCTCCCACCTATTTCTGATCATGTTCATGCTATTTATTTGCTTCCAAGAAGTGTTTCTCCAAACATCAGTCCTTACAGATATCCCTATGCCCAAAAGAGCGAGATTGAATGTATGGTTGCAGAAATGCTAGAGGTTGGTATAATTCAACCTAGTCAAAGCTCTTTCTCTGCTCCAGTAGTATTGGTGCACAAGAAGGAGGGATCATGGCATATGCATCCGGATTATAGGGATCTCAACAAGCTCACTATTAAAGATAAATTTCCCATTCATGTCATTGATGAATTATTGGATGAATTGCATGGAGAAATTTACTTTACCAAGTGCGACCTTCGTTCAGGATATCATCAAATCATAATGAAGACTAAACACATTATGAAAACAACATTTCGAACTCATGAGGATCATAATGAATTTTTGGTCATGCCTTTTGGCCTTACCAATGCACCTTCTACATTTCAAGGTTTGATGAATTCCATTTTCAAACCCTTCCTTACAAAATTTGTTTTAGTATTTTTTGATGATATACTGATCTACAACAAGTCTAAGAAGGATCATGTTCAACATGTTGATAGAGTGCTCAAACTATTGGAGGAGAAACAATTATATGCAAAAAGCTCCAACTGTTTCTTTGGAGTACAAGAGGTGGAATATTTGGGTAATATTGTATCTCATGAAGGTATTCAGGTAGACCCTAGAAAAATTAAATCCATTAAGGAATGGAAAATCCCCACATCCATAAAGCATCTATGAGTATTTCCCAGGTTGATAAGGTATTATCGCAAGTTTTTTAAGAATTATAGGAGAATAGTAAAACCTATAACAACATTACTAAAGAAAGATGCATTTTCTTGTACTCTAGAAGAAGCAAAAGCCTTTGAAAATATTAAAGAGGAAATGTGCCAAGCACCAGTCTTAGCTATGCCTCAAGAAATGGAATTGGTGTTGTTTTAATGAAGGAAGAAAGACCCATGACTTTTCAAATCCGTCCAATCCAAGGAAAGTATTTACACAAAGCTATTTATGATAATGAAATGTTTGAAATACTACATGTACTTAAGAAATGACGACCTTACCTAATGGGAAGACACTTGAAGGTAAAAACAGATCATGATAGTCTTAAATAGTTTTTAGAACAAACATTATCTTTAGAAAAGCGGCAAAAATGGGTCACAAAGATGTTTGGTTATGACTTTGAAATCATCTACAAAAAAGGGAAGGAAAATGTTGTTGCAGATGCACTCTCAATAAAGGATGATGATGTGGAAGTATTGCTTTGTGCCTTTTGTATTATCCAACTGGATTGGATAAATGAAATAGGGGATGAATGGAAGAATGAAGAAGAAGTGTGGCAACTCATTCAAAAGTTGTAGTAAGATCCCAGTACATCTGATACATTTAGCTAGAGAAATGATTTGTTATGGTACAAATATTGCTTATGAATTTGTAAGAATTCCGAACTCAAAAAAAATATTCTTCTAGAATTTCACACCTCTCCCTTAGGAGGGCATTCAAGATTATTAAAGACTTAACATAGGGTTAAGAAGGATTTTTTTGGGATGGCCTTAAATATGATATTCAAAAGTTTGTGGTGAAATGTTTGGTTTGCTAACAAAATAAAATTGAGACAATTAAGACCCTATCTCTATTACAACCTTTATTTAATCCAAGTAGGAGGAGGTTTCAATGGATTTTATCACAAGTTTACCCAAGTTTGAAGTAAAGAGTGTCATCATGGTGGTAATGGATAAACTTACCAAGTATGCATACTTTTTAGCATTATCTCATCCATCTAAATACATTACATATGCTACTGCATTTATGGAAACAATTCAAAAGATACATGGAAACCCAAAGATTATTATAAGTGACAGAGATCCTATTTTCACTGGAAATTTTTGGAAATAATTATTTTCTTGTCTCAGTACTTAGTTAGCTCATTGCTCATTTTATCATCCTCAATCCGATGGGAAAACTAAGATAGTGAGTAAATGTTTGGAAGGATATCTTTTTTCCTTTGTATCTGATAAACACACGCAATGGGTCAAATGGTTTCCTTTTGCTGAATGGTGGTATAACAATTCCTTCCATACTGCAAAAAAAATTACCCCATTTATGGCACTTTATGGATATCATCCACCATCCATCACATCATATTTAAGAGAAAATTATAAGGTTCAAGTAGTGGAATATCACATCGAGCATAAAAAAAAAATTTCCAACTCTTAAAGGATAGCCTCACTTTGGCACAGAATAGAATGAAACAACAGGAAGCTCAACATTGCAGCAAAAGAAGTTTTGATGTAGGTGACTGGGTATTTGTAGAACTACAACCATAAAAACAAATGCCCCACAAGCAAGCTAAGAAGGATAATAAATTATCACCAAAGTATTATGGTTCATACAAGGTGTTACAAAAGATTGGTATTATGGCATACAAATTGGAACTTCCTCCATCTTCCTGAGTGCACCGAATTTTCCATGTTTCATGCTTAAAGAAGGTTATAGGTGACAAGCTCCTAGTTCAAACAATATTTCTAGAACTTCACGAGGAAGGAAAAATCATATTAGAACCTGAAGGAGTCACTAAAATAAGAACTTGACATCTACGAAATCAATAAATTTTAGAGAATCTCATGAAGTGGAAGAACTTACCCATTGAAGATTCCACATGGGAGGATGAAACTTTTATACAGAAGCATCCAGAACTACTTAAGCATGGAGGAAAACACTTTTTTGAAGGAGAGGGTCATTTTAGGTCCCTATAATACTAGTGTATTCCCTTATTATTATTGTCATTGTAGCCCCTTCTTGTTATTCCCGTGCCCATGTTGTCCCCATATTGTTATTATTATTCCCCACAGAAGCCCACTATTGTTATTGTTGTTCTCTTACATTATCATTGTTATGTCTTCTCTGATTATATTGTGACCCCTTAGACTCCTATATACATAAAGGAGGTCTTTCCATTTGGATCAACCACAAATTGTTGATTTGTATAAAATAAATGAGGTTTCCCCCTCGAAGAGGCTGATTTTGAAGTCATTAATCAATATTTTCTTCTATATTGTTAGTTGGTTGCATAACATAATCTATGGTGATGGAGTCATGAGGCTTGGTGTTTTCCATAAAAAAATTTAAGATACGATTAAGCCTCGGGTTCAAATCTTCCACTTTTTCCTTTTTTTCCATCTTAAGATTACCTAGCCCATTCAATAACATGGTGGTGGTATTATCATTAGCAAACCTTTGAAGGAAGATATTCTTGAACCCCATACAATTCTCGATGGAGTTTGGAGGAAGTTTGTGATAGCATACAATTTTTGTGCCATTCAAGGTGATGGTGAAATACTACATGCAACATCATCGTAGAATACCTCAAATGTTTTCATTTTAGGTAAATGTTGTCCAAATGGTCTGTAGCCTTCATTGTCTTGTAAGGTTCATACTTTGTTAATAACTTCTCCTAATGCCTTAGCATATTGTGCAAGGCACCCAGAAGTGTGAGTGGGCCCTTAGTCATCCAACCTAAATTTTGGTAGGCCATGTCTTCTTCTTCATTTTTCTCCTCTTCTTTATCAAAGTATGATTTATGTTCTTCCTCTTCTTCTCCACCTATCCCACTGAAAGTTGCACGCGAAAGTGGAATGTTGCCTCCATCACTACTGTGAAAGAGTGGGGGCTCTTCTTCCTTTTCCATAGAGTTTACTAATTCTTCAAGAGTGGAATGAACCACATCCTCAATAGAAAAAACTACTATCCTTGTGGATGTGGTATTGTTCTTCTCTAGTGAATATGGAATATTGATTACTCCCAAAACCAATCCAACAACTATTGCAAATTGGCAGATGGCCCAAGTTTGAGTGTATAGGATTTCGCGTCTAGGCCTTGGATGATAAGAGTCACCAACTTCAAAAGCACATGTACGGGAGGTGGAATGAAAGTTGTTTACTTGACTAAAAGACGGAATGATGGGGTCAGTGGGTATCAGCCATAAAATACCCATCCCCCTCCTTCTAGCGCTAGAAATGTTGATGGTGCTGGACCCGACAACATTGAGGGGATCTCCCCGATATGATGTCCCAATCAAACCTCACATCATTTGCTGTAGGATTCCAATCCAGTATATAGGACTAGTTTCCATATCCTTAAAGATATGCCTTAGCTCTAGGTATTAGCACAGGAGAGTGATGTAATCGTCTTAAAAAAGAAAGTGAAGTATGTGTAGTGAGTGTGTAGCTGCAACTGTGTCAAGGTTCTTCTACTGCAAAGGGGGGAGAAAAGTGATACTCTATGTGGGAGCTAATAGTACCACCAAGGAAGAGACACAAATGAACAAGAAGGATCCATCTAACATCTAGTGAAATAGTCCAGAATGGATGTGACAATCATTATGACTAACAAACAAGGAAATATTTGTCTAGTATCATGTCGAATAGTACACAAGGATGGGACAACAATAGAAACCATTAAACCACATTCTCAATAAGATAAGCACTAAAATAATAAAAATAGTTCAAATATCTTAACACATGTAAAAGAAAACATGAAATACAAACTTCCATAGAATAGTCTCACAAACATTCATAGTCCATGCATGAAGAATGTGTTGGCCTTAAAAGGCTTCTATTATTAAGAAAACATTCCAAAACACATTTTTACAATGTACATCACTAGCCCCAATAGTGGGACAATGGAGCCAGTCCTTGCTCCTCAAATAACTACTTGATCTCTCTAACGCCTTGCGGGCGAAGCCTAGGTGAAAAGTAATTTTCTCATATAATGATGGGGTATATATAACCAAGGGGTGATGCTTCCACTTTGTGACTCTTTGACTATCTTCATGACTATTCAAATTCTTGTAAATTTTGAACTTACATTATCTTCATATTCATATGTGTCCTTTGGACTTCCACTTTACAATACATTTGAATATAGTACATATAGTCCAAAATAGTGATGTGGCATATGACTAATCATGACATTACATGATGTGACACTGCTGACATGGAATGCTTTGTGATGTAGCAATGTCAATTCACTATTTCTGTTGAGTGTTCAATGTCTTCTTGGATATGATTTCTCTTCTCCTCTTCATGGTTTGGTGATTCAAAGTCTTGAATGATCTTTATTCTTGAATGGTAGTTGCAAACTTCTGTCACTTTGATTCCTCTCGATTGATCCACTTGTGAGTTCAACTACAAGAGAGTCTTTATGACTGATTCTCTCCTTATTCTCCTTATTCATCATCTCACCATGATTTATAGTGTACTTGTTCATACAATTCACTCATGAAGGGATGACATTAATCTGAAAACCCCTTACACTAAGATGATGCATTATTATCCATGAACTTAACACACAACAAGTCACAAACTATGGAGAGGCACCCAGTGACTATGCAATGTGTAGTTCCAACAGATAGGGGAGAGCTTGTTCTCTGATACTGTACAATGCATAGCTCAGGGAGGCTTGAAGGATGGAACTGCACAGTTTCTAGACGCACTGGGACCCGATTGAGGGAAAGGATACTAGAGGAAGTATTTGCATAGTCTTGGAGGCCAAGGGAGGCTGGGCTCCTATGCATTGCGTAACTCTAGTAGGAAAGGAAAAGGATTTAGGGTTTACTATGGGAAGTGACCAATTCAAGGTAGACTGGGAGACACAACTGTGCAATTATGGAGGTCAAGATCATGAGTTGCAATCAAGAATTATGCAGAATAGTAACCATGGAAAACAAGGACTATGCATTATGCATTTCCATGAAAGAGGGTCAAATCCTAGAGGGATAATACTACGTAGTGCATAGTTCATTTGGGGCTTGGTGAAGCTAAGTTGCTCGGTTGGGAAGATTTTCCAAAATTTCCAATTGTGGGATGGGTGATGAAGTATGATGAACCTTGACTATGACCACACATTTAGCTTACTTTTATGACACGAAAACATAGATCATTGAAACAAATAAAAAAAGCATTTCCCTAAGTGTACCTACCTCATGAAAATATATAACAAGTGGGAAACTTAAGATGGGCTTTAGGATGACCATGATGACAGTTGTGCGATAGTGCTCAAGACTTTGTGTATGGGTGCAACAAATATTTACATGGTTGGGACAACTCATATACATAAAGACTGACCTTTGAAACCATTATAAAAGGCTCACAAACATCGTACGATAGTCAAACATGTCAAAAAACAACATTTAATCCAACATCCAAAAGGGACCAAATAACTATGAGAAATCTCATGAAATGAGCTCTAGTGTTTGCAACAATAATGAAAAAGACCAAGGAAGGATCTAAAATTTGAGTGTAAGAAAATAGTTTGGGGGGTGTTGCACCAACTACAACAAGGACCAAATTCCTCCAAAAATGTTGAGATTTTATTTTATTTAGTAATTACATTGTTTCTCATTTATCTTAATGCTATGAAATTGGAAAAAGTGGAGGAACCAACTCACATGACCATTTTTACTATCATGACCTAGTTTGGCGAATTAGGGTCTAAAACCTTCTAGGAGTAGTTTTAGATATAAAAATGACTTTTTTTTTTGGTGAAGATTTGCTAATTAAGAACTGCACATTCTTTTTATATTCTACACACAAATAAATATCCAATGGAATGAAAATTACCTTAAATGAAGTCCTTATGCAAACGTTATACCACTCAAAAGTTAACCTTTTGGTTTTGACTACCCCAATTTAACAGGATGTCACGCTAGCTTCCATTATTCATGGACATGTGAGCATGACAAAAAAACTCTAAAGGATTCAATATTGTAACTCTATTTAATAGTTGGAGAAGTTAAATCCAACCATGAGTTTGTTATCGATTTGTGTTATAACTGAGCCACTAGGAGGAAAAAGGGTTCCATTCTATTCGAGTGTGTTTTGTTCCATGGATGAGAAGAGTAGTCATGGGAGGATAGGGACAGACAAAATAGAGACAATTTGTGCGATTTATAAACCTAGGCTACATGTCTCACTTATATTTACTTGCATCCTTTTTATATTCAGAGAAAGAGAGTAGAGTAACCTCACCTCCCAACTGGGTTTTCTCCTTAAAGGGTTTCCCAAGTTATATCTTCTGTTAATTTTTGGATTGCGATTTTTATTTCTTTATTCTTTATTTTGTACATAATTATAACTCATATTCGTATGAAATGAACATTAATTTATAGATCTAGAGATCTAAGGATAAATAAACCCTCATACTATCAAATTTTAAACATAATTTTTTCAGAACCGTTGGGATAAACTATCTAGTGGAATATCCATGATAGTTTATGGATTATTCTTACTCCGAGTATTTTTAGAAGAATTTTAAAGCTTCTCGATCCTAATAGGAAGATTAGACTCATCGAATTTCCTTCTTTCCTACACTCACAAGGAAGCATAATGAATATTCTACAAGAACTTACAATTCTCTTTTCACCCATCCCATCTAATCTTTCTTTTATAAATATCTCTATTTTTGTTGAGCCATATAGATATTTTTCTTGGTTATTTTCCCAAGTTATCCGACGAAAGTCGACTTCAATGGTTCCTAGGTTAGTATTATATTTTTTTTTCAAAAGATACACCATGTTTGATTGAGGGAAAGCTATTTCCAATGATATTTCACATCAACTTGTCAATTTCCAAAAAACAAAAAAATTATATATATTATGTCCTACCTAGTAATGGAAATAGAATCTTGCAACATATTCCACTGACAAGCTTGCAAGAATAACACCAACACATATACATAAGAAACTCGATTCTATTATCCTATCTTCTCTTTTTCCAAGGAAAAGAATCATCCTCCCTCTTAGTGTGAGGGCTAGAGTGAGGTTGCTAGTACTAGGATAGGTCAAAGGTATACTCACTTAAAATTCACAAGGCTCGAAGCCAATACAAGAAAAAAAAAGTACCAATACTGAAGGGAAAATGAAACAAAAGGGGAAAAGGCCCTCAAGCTCTCATCCCACTTAGACACCAAAAGCTCGGCGAAGCTCCTTTTTTAAACATGGAAAAAAAATAAACAATTTCTATAAGAGGAGAGAATAACATCCAATACTCTCATGAAAATGAATGATAATAACCACTCCCTCATTTTTCTCTTGAAAAGACACATGTAGTTTAATAATATAAAATTAAAAGTTCAAGTAAAAAATATATCACAAAATATGGAAGGACCCATGGACATGTTAGTGGATACTAACAAAGTTCTACAATAGGGTATGACACGAATGGTTGATGCGTAAAAGTTTGTTGAAGAACTAGTTTCTAAAGAGCCTATCTCATTTGTAGATCATTTTTTTCCATGCAAGATATCCATCATGATAAATGTACAAAAATAGCTACAATTTGAAAAGGTGCAAATAAGAAAGGAGAACATAAATTAAGAGAAAAACATATGTTTTAGGAGTTACACCTTTTGTAATCATAAAACTATATCAAACTATAAGGGATGCTCTTGCTCATTCAGTAATAGAGAAGCAAGGCAAAAATTTAATATTGAAGAAAAGGACACATGAACTCGAAGAAGATCTTAACCTAGCACCTTTGTTCATCGCTCCATAATTTATCTAGGCACCTAAAGTACCAATTAAACCCAACACACCCCAAATATTAGAAAAACAACATAGATGTTAATAAGAATTAGAACATACATCACTATGAATATAAAAAATGATTTGAAATTATAAAAGAAGCATGTGACATTTCTCTACACTTAATAAATTTATCTAAGATAATTAAATCATTTTATGAGTATTTATGAAGGGACCTTGAGAATGATGAGAGATTTGCTAAAAATGATTTGAGTACATTTGTAAATAAAACAGACTCTCTAAGTGGAATCCAAAGACATTAGCAAGGCTTGCCTACTACAAAGAGGATAAATAAAATAAAATTAGGTTGGTCAGCTAGAACTAAGATACTCAAGGATGCTCTCACTAAATTTTCAAGCATTGATAACCACATGAACATCAATTTTTTCAAAGCCATTAAAATATTTGATTATCTTAAAGGTCCTTGAATTATTAGGGAGTCCATGATGAACCCTAAATTTTTTTAAAAGAATAACGAGATGTCATCATAGTATCACTGAGAGTTGACTTCAACAATATGGATGACTTTCCAGAATCCCAAATCAACAAATGATTGATTACATTCCTAAATAACAATAACAACCAGTTGGTTAACATTGCACAATTACTATAGGTGGATGCTAAAGAAATAGAATATGAGATATTTGCATTGATAGTGAAGCAAGACATAATCGTCCCACCCATGAAGGACTACATCAAAATATGACTCAACAATTTATTGAATGAAGTCATTATCAATTTAGACCATAATAACTACCTGAGTAGTTAGGATAAAAAATGATTTATGAGCCAATTATATATAAATTTCTTATACAACAACTGCATAAAGAGAGAGGATTCATTCCACTTGTGATCCTTCTACAATTTTGTGAGTGTTTCTTTTTCTTTGGAGTAATTCTCTACTCTTTTCCTAATCTTTGAATTATCCAACTTTATTGAACTATTATATGTTTTATAGATCCAATCCCTAATTGAATTTTATCTCTTTCTTCTGGGTAACTTTATCATTACTATTTGGTCCATGATAGTCCAATCTCCATCCTTTAGGGACAAATGCAGTTTATCTTATGTTTAAGTGACAAGGTTTTGTCAATGTGATTTAAGCACTTGATTTTATTCTAATACTCTAAGTTTTCAAATTGTTCTTTGACTCTTGTGGAGAGCTTGTTTCATGAATATGTGCCATTTTCGATTCTAAAACATTAATTTTCAAATAAGAAGTAAGAGTCTTGTGAATTGTTTCCTAGGCTCTTATGATTTTAAATGGGTGAAATAATTCTATACTTCTCCAGGTATATATAGCAATACTTTCTATTTCCATCTACTTAATTTTTCTTCAAATATATTTCCTCGTGTATGTTTATGGATTACAATGTGAATGGATTTGTAAGTACATAATTTATTTTAATATCATCTCAATTTTTTTTGAAAAAATTACTAGTACACTCAGATGTGCATATGATGAATGTTTATTTTTTAATATTCAAGTTATATTCATATCAAATTATACCACATCTATAAAAATGTATAGCAAACCTAGAAATGTAGAGAAGTACCACCTCTAAACCTAGAAACAGGCCCTAGGAGGTTGATCTTTTTCCTCGTGAGGAAAATATATCACCAATTTGGTATTCTGTTAATTCCTTAGGGATATCCCCCTATCCATCATTATCACTATGAATCAATCATTGTAATGAACCCACATTACCTATATGGGAAGAAAGACTTACATTAAGAAAATTCATTGCTATAGTAAATTCCATGATGGTGCTTGAATTATATGTTTTTTTTAGGGATATGTGTGTAAATTTTTTCACACTCAAACCTAGAACCATCAATGAAAGCTCAGCTAAATACCTAGGAATTTTCCACATACCATATTATTTCTCACAATCATCCAAAGGTTCCCATAATTTGATTAAGGTGTTTCCAATGCCCCGTCGAAGAAAATTGTCTTCCAAATCAATCTCACTAACAGGTTTGGCATTGCAAGGCTCTAGAGAATTTTATCTTATTACTTGAATGTTACTCAGGCTCATAAGATTTACTAAAGAGTGATTTCCAATCTCTTGAGAATTTCATGTACAAAAATAGTTTCTTATTAGCATAATAAAGTCAACTTCCTTCCATCATTCCAACCATTTAGGAAGAGGGCCACTAGTTTATTTATTTAATAAAGAAAGATAATATAGGGAGGCCTACTAGAGTATCTGGAAGAGAACTAGTTAGGAAATTGGAGAGCATCGATGTTCTAATATTTGTGCATTTTCACAATCGAGAGGGGATTGTAATATTGAGTTTAATTCATCATTATTAAAATGTTGAGATTGATTAAATTGACATGGCTTCAAACCCAAGGGATAATAATGATTCATTAGAAATACATATCTTACAAAGGGACTATAATTTTGATATCTCATTAGTAATAGGCCTTAAGCGACCATGAAATAAAATACAACTCCACATTTACGTAATTACCAATTTCCATAGGGTAAAAAGCTTGAAAACTTGTTGATCCAAAGATACAGTTCAATCAAACTTAGCATGATCCAAATTTATTGGAAAATGAGAGAGATGGAATTCTTTGAGACACCTAGGGACACCAACCTACTTGGCTCCCCTAGCTCACATTGCATGGAAAACCATTTGGAAGAAAATTGTTTCCCAGGTTAAGAACCATTAGTTTTATGAGGCCACGCTGTTGTTTTCTTATGCTTCCTAAGAGACCACTACTGCCAAGGTCCATCTACCTTATTTTAATTAGGTCATCATGCTCTATGGCTATTTTTTTAGTGAAGAAATTTAAACCCAACTCTAGCATATCTAAGCAAGAAAGCAACCAAAACTCTGGAACTAGCTTCCCTAATAAAGTATTAGAGTATAACAGAAGCTCTTGAAGGCTTTGAAATCTTAGATGGTGAAGTACATTTGTACACTCATAGAGTTCCATGTTTTAGTTTTTTGAGAACCCAAGCTCCTCTTGGAATGGTTCCAACCATAAGATTCAAAAGCTCCAAATGAGACATAATCTCTAAAGAAATAAGACCTTGCAGTTTGATATGCGTAGCAAAGATGTTATAGAATAACCCCTGGTCAGTGTATCAGTGAATCTCACATTCATCAACTTCTCCAAAACATTCTCCTTAAGCTTAAATGGTGATCCTATCTTCCATGTAGGGTTCTTTCCTTTCATCGCTAGTAGCCAAAGCCATTAATACTACCATAAACACCCTTTAAAACTACAAATCCTACCAACAAAATGTAATGTCATAAGGCAGCTAATGCCAATAGCATGGACTATGATGGAGTCCATGCTCATGCAATTACAGCTTGTTAGGGAACATCCCTTCATGAAAGAGCCAATAGAGCTACACAAAACTAACTTACCATGTTGTAGGAAACATCTCCAATGTTGCAACAAATTTCTGATGAGCTATTGGAATCTAACAATACTATAAATCATAACTCTTATAAGAATGGAACCCTTATTGAATTTTTAGAAATTTGATCCATTCAAAATTTGAATTTTTTTTAGAGATATTATTCCATGATGATACACAAAGCCATAACTCTTACAAAACTAGAAATTTGATTTTGTTTTAAACAATATGAACCATTCAAAATTTTAAAATATTAGGAAAATGTTTTAGAAATATTCTTTTTTCCATACAAAAAGTTAAATAATGGTAATAATTTCTAAAACAATTACCATATTCATGTCAAATTTTACCAAAGAAAACAAAAAAAACTTCTTACTACAATATTAACTTATCTCATTTATTAGAGTCCAATTAAAATTAATAAAAATCATTTCTAAATTAATCAAGAAGATAAAAAAAAATGTTTATGAGGTTATTTTTTGTCATCAACACCAGACCACTAGGAGGAAAGGGGGCTGCATTCTATTTCAGTGCTGTTTGTTCTATAGATGAGAAAAGTAGACATGAGAGGATAAGTAGAGAGAAAATAGAGAGTATTTTTGTAATATAGTAGCCTATGGGCCATAGGGATCACTTCTTTATTCTTGCATCACATTCTATCTACTTTTTCTCCTGAAATGGTTTCCAAGGTTATATCTTGTGTTAATTTTTGGTTTGAGAGTCTTATTTCATATTTTTCTATTTTTTTCCCAATCATAACTTGCATGCACATGAAAGAAAAAATAATTTATACATCTAGAAATCTAAGGAGAAATAAACCCTCATAGTGTAGGTTTCCGATTTTAAGAATAATTTTATCAAATTTATTGAAATTAACTGTCTAGTGGAATATCCACAGTCGTTTACGAATCATATTTGTGTTTGTTTATGCTTCTTTGGGTATATTGTGGGTATTTTTAGGGATCCATATCAATTAAGCCAAAAGTAAGAAAACCTCTGTCTTAGTCAAGGAATCTATGAATAACCCTCATGATCCCACAGAGGAGAGGTTTGCATGGCTAGAAGCACAAGCTACAAATATCAACCATAAAGTGATACTCCTCATGGTGTCCCTTACCAATAATATTGGTATATTTATAGAAGATGGTGGTTATAATGAAGAGGTTTGATCAAAGGGGAGATTAGGAGATTGGGAAGGAACGGAGTCAAAGAAAGAACACAAAAAGAAATCAAATTGAGTGTTGTGAAACACTCATAACCACTATTCAAAATGGAAGAAAATTTAAACATCAAGATGTCTCAAGGTGAGATTGATGCTTTGAAGCTAAATTACTAGTTACATCAATTAGAATTTTATTTTACTCTCCTTCATATAAATGAATAACACAAGTTTTTTTTTCTCGGTTGAAATTAGGGGATCATGCCTTGACATGGTTGGAAATCAACAAAGATACATTAAGGTTGGAGGAAGATCCTCTAGTTGGACTAAGCAGGAGGATTTATAAACCCTCATAAATTCATAGTTCTTCCTTATCAGGTATGTAGAGGACTAATGGATGTAGTTACATTACTTCAAGTCGAACTAGTGGGGGAGTCTACAACAATACATTGTACACTTCAAAATGATGACCAGAATGTTGGGTATCTCCCCAAAGACTCCATACATACACCTAAAGTATACTAGGAGGATACAAAACCATTTTTGGAATCAAGTGATGTTTCTCAAACCTAGATTCATAAACAAGGATTGCATATACTTAATACTTGTAGAACATAGGAAAGAAGAAAGGGAAATCAAGTGAGTCAAAGTAGAAGGAGCACATGTACGCTTCTAAGAAGGGGAAGAAGAAGTGGAAAGGGGGAATGATAAAAATAATTGTAGCCACATCACATGAGTTCAAAGATCGCAACAAACACTACAACCACTGCAACATTGATGGTCATACATAGGAGAAGTGTTGGAAGTTTCATCCAAAGATTAACTCAAATAACAAAAATAAATGTATTAAGAATAAGAATATAATTGCCATTGATTTTAACAACTAGGTTGAAACTATATTGGAATTACAAGAGAATATCATTTGTACGTCAACGCAGAAGGAGGTGAATTTGAGTATTTTTTTTTACAAAAGGAAGATAAAAAAACACTAAAATATTTTATATAAATATACAATTCAAGAAAAAATATTGATTCTATGTGTGACTTAGTAACATAGGTGAATCTCATTGAAATATAGTTGTTAAATAAATTGCAATTAGAAGTTTGTGATCACCCGAGTCCATATCCATTAGGATGGGTAGATATGTATGTGGAAGTAAAGGTAACCAAATAGTGAAAAATTGGATTTTTTATCAATGTTGATTTTATATATGATGTAAAACTAGATGTAGCACGCCTAGATGTATGCAAAGTTGTGTTTGGAAGTCCCTATATCTACATACAAGATGTAATATTCATATAGAGGGACAACTATTACTACCTCGTAAAGTATTAAAATTCTTCACCATCATTGTGCATAAGGGGAAGTCCAAAATTTTATTGGTAAGTGTCGACCAAGCCAAGAAATTAAAAAATTCTATGAAGAAGTATGTTTTACTATTTTTAAGAGAATATCAATCTAAAGAAGAGTTAGTAAGAGTAAAGGCATCCATGGAGGGGTGTACTAAACAAAAACATCATCTTGAAGAGTTTCTATAGGCACGTAGTGATGTGTTCTAGGAGCCTAAAGAGCAACCACCCAAAAGGAAAATGGAGCACATAATCCAACTATTTTTGGAGTTTCAATTAATAAATATTGGGATATACAAGAAGTCTAATATAAAGGTGTTAGGCCTCTATACTACTACTGTAACCCCTTATTATTATTAGTACAACCCCCTTATTATATTGATGTACCCATGTAGTGCCCATATTGTTACTATTGTGCCCCATAGAAGCCCACTATTGTTATTATTATGCCCTTACATTATTTTTTTTATGTCGGCTCTGATTATATTATGACCCCTTAGACTCCTATATATAGAAAGGAGGTATTTTCATTTATATCATCAAAGAATTGTTCATTTATGTAATGTAAATGAGGTTTCCCCCTCGAAGAGGCTGAATTCTAAGGAGTTGATCTATCTTTTCTATCTTTTCTTGAGATGGTTCCATAACATTTAGTATCAGAGCTTTGGATTCTAGGGTTTCGCTGCTCCAAACAGGTCATCGTGGAATTTTTGCTATAACGTTTTTTCTGCGATGTTTCAGAAGCTAAAAAAAAACCCATTTGAGAATACATCACGCTGAATCTTAGGTCCAAATTTTAGAACTTTTTGCACTATGTTTGGGGAGATATGATCTGAGGAAGTTGGTCTTCTTGCAGACTCCTGAATTACCACTCCTCAAACTCTCAAGATAGAATGACATATCAAGAAGAAAAAGGTGCAAGAAGTGAAAGATCACATCGAGAAAGAAGAAATGAATCGAACCATATCTTGTAATTCATTAGTTGAAATTACCACTCCTCAAACTATCAAGATAGAAGGACATATCAAGAAGAAAAATTTTCAAGAAGTGAAAGATCAC